>JAXGGA010017002.1:0-25359 GCA_038373865.1 Uloborus plumipes | reverse complement strand
AGTTCTGTATGTCTATAATTAGTATTTGGCGACCGAGCCCACTCGGTTAAAAAAAAAAAAAAGAGGTTTGTAAAATCGTGTTTTTAAGTTCGAAATACTTATTTAGATAAACTTGAAAAGCATTTTTAATGGTTGCTATGAAACAGTAACAATAATAGTAATCTTAATGAAAATGGTGAAAGAAAGCTCTTCAAACTTTAATAAAGCCGCAAAGAACGGATTTTTTTGCGAAAACTCGCGTTTTTACAGAAAAAACGGCGGTATAGATGAACTTAAAAACTAAAACTTTTATCTAAATACAAAATTTTATCAAAATCGTTAGAGTAGTTTTTGAGATCCGAAATATAAATTATATTATATTATATATATATATATATATTATATATATATTATATATATACTATATATATATATATATATATATATATATATATATTATATATAATATATATATATATATTATATTATATATATATATATATATATACGAGAATTGCTTGTTTAAAGATATGAGATTCAAGTAATTTGAAAATGTACTGCAACATGGAAGATAAATGAGAAAACGAACGTTATTTTTGCGCAATATTGCACGCCTGATGGGTAAGGCGTTGGACTCGTTCCTTTTAGGTTCCGAGTTCGATGTCAGCTGGTTTGAAGATCCTTCCGTGTTTGCTGATTTTGACTGAGTCGCGCAAAATATACGGTTGCTAACTCCTCCAGTTCATATTGCAAATCAGTATTCTCTGGGGATGTTTTATCAGGAGGCTCGGCTCCTGATCTGAATTAAGAAAAAAAAAGAGATGTTTTTAGAGCTACATCCAACCGGTTAAATGCACAATATTGCCAACTGATCTTTCATTATTTTTGCTTTGACTGCGTTGTCTTTTTAACTGTTATTTTGTCTGCACAAATGTTTGTGTCCCTCTCAACGTTTTGACTGCTATGGGCGCAAATTTGGGCCCAGCAATTAGACTTTTATTTAAATTCGCTTATGGGCGAAATTCATTTATGAAGGTGTAAAACTGAAAGTAGTTTCGACAATAGTAGATCGTCTTATTTTTCAAGCTGTAGTGAATTCAGGGGCCGTTATTTCAAGTTTTTCCAGGGGGGGGGGGGGGTAAAGGGTCCAAACGCATTGCAATTTTTTCGGAGAACATCAACAACCAAGCCCACTTATATGTACATTGATTTCTCAAATCGTTAAACATTGTTTTCAAACACTTTTATTCACTTTTATTCAAATCGTTTAAACACAATTAAAAAATCGTTTTAACATTGATGATTTGATTAGTTTGCTTTATTCCTTCGACGCTTCTCAGCCTTGTACTAGTTGATTTTATTGTGCTAACTCTCATTTAATGCCATTCGTTCTCTTTTTAATTTTTGGTGTTTTGCTCCTAGGTTGTCTCAGTCGAACAAGTCCAAAGATGGCTGCCATGTGGATGGGCATGGAGAGAGGAACGCGGAAGATGGTGAGTACACACAAATATACTTCACTTCATCAAGATGCAGGGCAAAGAATGTGGGAATGGGGGGCAAAGTGAAATAGTTAAAAGAAATTATCCTTTTCAAAATGAGTAAATTGGAATATTATTCTTTAAACCTCCAGCTACTTTGCTCGTTTCAAAAGTATAATTCTCATATTTTCGAAGAATGAACCGGTCCATCAGAGCTAAAAATGTAGTTCATTAGATCACGGATGCCCTCCCCCAAGCTCAATGGCGCAAATCCCCCCCCCCCCCCCAAATTGTTCACAACCCTTTTCTGCTTTTTATTTTTATTTTTACCACTCTTTTTTATTTTATTTAATTTTTAAATACGATCGATTTATTTATTTTTTAAATTATATTATTTTTTTATCTGATTATTTTTTTAAAAGTTCGAATTATGCGCAGAATAGAATTTCTTTTTTTTCCCTTCCAGACATTCCAAACACACACACTCGCACACACAAAAAAAATATAAATTAATAAAAAAGTAATAATAAAGAAATAAAAGAAATAATTTAAATTAAAAAAAATAAACTAATGAATAAGTCTTTTTAAAAAAATTGTAAATCAAAAAATTAAAAGAATAAATTAATAAATAATTCAAATAAATAAATATATTAGTTTAAAAAAATCCCCCCCCCCCAATTTGATGCCGCAACCTGCGCCATAATCCCCCTCCCCCTTGTGGGCACCCCTGCATTTGATTTCATAATAGCTTCTCGCTGAACCAGTTTAATTAGATATAGAGTTGACTTTTCTCAACAGCATTTCTGTACCTCAAGGTAAAGAGCACAAACTCACAAATACAAAACTAGCCAGAAGAGAAGTTTAAAGTTTTTTCTTTTGTGGTGATTTGTATTACTGGATTGTCATTTTTATGGGCTTTTAAAATAAAACTTGTTTCTCAAAATGGTGCTTTATATCTCGGAGCCTAGTAGGGGAATTATTTTCAGCCGTTTGCAACCCAGATTAAAAATCAGAAGATAGTCTGCAAGATGAAACAACATCAAAATAATCGTAAAATATGGTGGTACTCCGAGAAATTCTTAAGGTGAGATGCTTAACAAGTACATGCTATTTTTGTGGGTTGTATTCCAAAACATACGGCGCAACTCTTCTTCGGCTGAAACTTCATATCTTTATTAATATTTAAAAAAAATCAGTCTTTTTTCTCCCACAACTAATAAATACAGTCGAACCTGTTTATCTCGAAAACCTCTGTGTCGAAATTTTTCAATTTTTCTGCTTTTACAGCATAAATTTAATATCCTAATTTAATGTTTTTCTCATGTTTATCTCGAATCATCTTTCCCGAAAACCTCTATATCTCGAATTTTGACGACTCTCATTTTTGAATTTCATCTTCAGCCACCTTTATCAATGGTATGACTTGTGGAGACAAAAATCATCTTTTGCACATTTCTGTACCTCAGAACCAGACTAACGTAAGTCCACTTTCGTCATTTTTCAGTAGAGGGGAAAAACGATGCATTCGACAATCGTTTTTCCCCTCTACCGAAAAATGACGAAAATGGACTAACGTTAGTCTGGTTCTGAGGTACAGATTTATTCAAAGACTATGTTCGTTAGGGTGGGGCGAAAAATAAAAAGTTTTTCAGATCAACTTCTAATAGTTGCCAAAAGTTGTCTTTGGTGATAGTTAGCTTTTGTGCAAAATTTGAGAAAAATCGGTTACTATCTTCAGGGGGCGCTGCGATCGCAAAGTTTTACCATAGCTTTGTTATGGATTTTATGGTTAAAATATCAACAAGAATGCCTTTGGCTAGTCTCTTTGCGTTTTACTCAAAAGATGTTTTCATGCATTAAAAGCATATGAAATGACTCACAAACATTATTTTATATGATATATTTTATATTTAAAAAAAAAAAAATCACTTTTTTTCACGTTTTTGTTTCTTTTTAAATGCTTGAAGTATAAATATATCATATAAATTAATTTTTTGTGAGTTCTTTCGTATGCTTTGAATGCTTCAATATATCTTTGGAGTAAAAAAAATGCAATGAGATTAGTTAAAGGCATTGTTTTTCATATTTTAACCATAAAATCCCAATAAAAGCTATGGTAAAACTTTGCGATCGCAGCGCCCCCTAAAGATATTAACCGATTTTTCTCAAATTTTGCACAAAAGCTAACTATCACCAAAGACAACTTTTGGCAACTATTAGAAGTTGATCTGAAAAAATTTTCATTTTTCGCCCCACCCTAATGTTCGTACTTAAACGTTGTACAGTATAATATTTAACAATATCAATCCAAAGCAATCTATTAAGTATATGACTTTGTTCAATTGCTTACTTTTGTAAATTTTATCACAACCTCTGTATCTCGAAGTCTCTGTATCTCAAATTTTTCTTCTGTCCCGTGAAATTCGAGATAGAAAGATTTGACTGTAACTGTAGTCTGCAGAGGCCTACTCAAGAATCTGTGAGGCGCGTTGCGCTGTTTCTGATACCAGGCCTCTGAGTAGAGTATATTATAAATCGAGTAAGGTAGTGCTTGTGTGTGTGAATTCAGATTCCAAAAAAAAAAGTAGCGAAATTTACTTCCCTGTTGCAGATTTAAAGAAAAGATAACGCTGAATCACATATCTATCTATATAAAAATGGATGTATGTTTGTTCCTTATACAAATCCACAGTTTTCGTCGGATTTTCATCAAACTTGGGACAGAGGATCCTTGATCCACTCGAATTCACATAGGCTGGTTTTGAAATTTTAAAAAGCTCAAAATTCAAATATTTGATTTCAAAAAGGTACACTTTATATATATATATATATATATATATATATATATATATATATATATATATATATATAACCACCAAACACCTGGTTTATTAGTGACGGTTAATAGTTTTAAGTGGCTATATATGAGCATGGCTTGCATCTTAAAAATCCTGAACTGTTTTTATGCATGCGTTGAAATAGGGAATTCATTGGTTCCATGATAGCTATGGCACATGAATATTGGGCTAAAAGTTAAAAGGGAGAAAATGAATTGTTTAGTGTCTGCTTGAGAAGTTAATTTGTTTGTTTCTAACGGGACTAAGTTTCTTTCATGTTGCACAATTATTTCTTGATGGCTATTACCATTTGAGAGGCACCTGGACTCTTACGAAGTGGAGGGTAGGCCCGTCATTTAGGGGATTCAGAGGGTCAACCCCCCCTCCCCGGCTTTGGGAAACCAATGTGTTTACCTGCAAGTGGGCGGTGTTTTTACTATTTTTTGGCATATTTTACATTGAATACATACCCATTGCCCCCGCTGGAAAAGTTTGAAATGACGGTCCAGGCAAAGAGGCATTATTTTCATTTGCTAAGTGTAAGTTATATCATTGATTTAATTTCTCGTTGCTATTGGGAATTACTAATCATTTTCATAGCTATTTTTATTATATTTATCCCACCCGAATTTATTATCTGATTTTATTAATTTATGCCTCATTATAAACTCCCAAATGAGAAAATTTTCGTGGAAATTTACGACTTCACGCTTTTAGCTGATCAACACATATAAATATTACAAAGGTATTTATCTACCTTTTTATGCGTCATATTTTTAAACATTTGAATTGTCTTTCAATGTTTGATTTTACTATCAAAGATCGAGTTGAAATTATTGTTTTATTTATATGACACTCATTAATCTACGAAAATGTTTGTTTGTAGTATAATGGTTATTTTCATTTGCATAGCACAAGCAAGTTTATTTAGTTAATGTATTGCTGTTTATTGTAAATATTTTTAACTAATCTTATCCCTTCAGATTCTGTTTATTTCACCCAGCCCTATTTAAACAAATAGTGCGTAAAAATCTTGTGATTAGAAGTATTGCATTCAGTTGAAACCTTCAGTGTCTATTTTTAAGTCATAATAAAATGATAACTTTCAGTGGCGTAGCGCAGATTTTTTTAATTAAATAATAATAATTGTAATAAAAAATAAATAAAAAAATAAATAATATTAAAAAAATAAATAAATAGAAAGCGCTAAAAATAAAAAATAAATAAGTAAAAGAGGGTTGGCAAAATTTTTGGGGGGGAATTTGAGCCATTGAGCTTGGGGGGGATGGGCACCCCTGTTGTGGGTTAACTCCTTTTTGCATAATGCCATCCAGTTCTTGATTGAAAATAATTTTTATGTTATTCTTAAAAATGTTTGATGAGATCGGCGAGTAAAAAAAAATATTCATCGAAATACTGGAAGTTTCAAAGCGCTTCTTGAATCTTTTCCCGCTTTTCATTTCTCTCGGAGGCTTATATTTATCGATAGTATATCGATTCGTTATTACCTTTGGACGCCTTTGCTGTTGCGTTCTTATGCGAAGCCATGCGGAGGAAGTTATTTTTAGTGCCCTTATTTTACCGAAGGAAAGTGGAAAAGATCGTATTTTCCCCAGAAAAATCTTCTGTGCTATTGTGGGTGAACCCGTTTTTTTTGCTTTTTGAGAGCATTCATCGTGAAAATTATGCTGGTAGCGAGACTGTTGTTGATGTCGTCTTTCTTTCGTTCGGGTGTAAATAAAAGTTTTATCTAGATTTCATTAATTATTGAATTATAGGATAACTTCGGAGTTCTAGTTATCACCAAATGTTGGTTGAGAAAACAATGATTTTTGCAAAGGAATTTACTGAGGGAAATTCGTTAAACATTTAGTTGTAAAAAAGGGGGAAGGGGAGAGTCGCACATGAATTGAATGACTAAAATTTAGTTTATTTCATTTTGAAAAATTATTGTCTTGAGAAATGTAAAAATCCAGTGTGCTGGAAATGATTTTTGTTAAATTTTTTCCTGATGTAAACAAGATCTGCGTTTCCGTAATATTTTTAGTTTTGAAAGAAAAGCGTTTTCATTAGTCTACAAAGCAGCGATTCCCAACCGGTGTTTTGGCGGAGCGGCACCGGTCAATGAATTTGACCAGTCCTCAGAGATTTTTGCTCGTCCACGTTGAAAATATTTCCAGGCTAAAAAAAAGAAAGAAAATTTCATTAAAATAAGTCTTATGCAGTACCAAAAACAATTCTCATTAAAGAATAGGATGTGGACAGCTCTTTATTCCATCGGGGAGTGCACAGACTCCATCGAAGTCGCATGTACGGTAATTTGGAATTCAGTGGTACGCAACTTTAGATTGGATGCCAAGTGTTGATCTCATTCTACTCCGTTAGAAGCAAAGGTGACTCTGGAGCGAGTATTGTTATCTTGAGGTGAAAGATAACAAGGCATCCCTGTCTCGGGGTGAATTGTTTGCTAGATAAAAACTTGAAATGCCAAATGGCACCTTCTAATTGTCTGCCCCTGCGCATTGAGACTCCGAGGTTTATCAACCACATTTTTAATGGCGGACATTTGTGAACGTCGTTGCGATAAAATTCTTGGTACAGTGTTTTCACAGTCTTGAATTTCACCTTGAGTTTATTACAAAAATTGATTAATTCCTCATTTTAATCTTCGAATTCTTGATAAGTGCACTACACTACACACATTTGATCATGGTTCTAAGATTTCCCATCCTATTTACAATTATTTCAAAGTGTAATGTATCTTGTGTAACGGTTCTCTTCTGCTGCTTAGACATACCCAGCAGTAAAATGAAGACAAGGTTTGGAGAAAAAGCTATTCTAATTGTTTACTGCATTAGTAGTAGAAGTGTTATAATTTCATTTTTCGCCATTGCTTTAAAAACTGCAAATTACCGCTAAAATACCGCCGTATAAATATAAGTGTTTTCAAACTTTTGTTAGCTCTTGCAATAAAATATCATCTCAGTTTGATGTGTGATCTAAGGCTCTCATAAAAAGCTTAAGATTAAAAATAAAGAAGAACCCTGCCGCTATGTGAAGAGAAAAGAAAAAAAACAGCGTCTTTTTATTCTCTCGAAGATACGCGAAATATCAAAGCAAGTTTGATTCATTTTTTTCCCGTTTTTCTCGGACGAATGATGGTTTTGAACGAGACTTCCCCTATTTATCGAAAGTATCCATCGATTCGTTATTACTTTCAGACTCCATTGCCGCCCTGCCCAAAGGCGCTACCTCACAAAATTTATTCTCCCCCCCCCCTCCCCCACCTCAAAAGCATTTTGGGAAGAAAGAGTCGTAAAAATTCCCCCATCCTCAGAGAAATCTTTTGAAGTTTTTGTATATCAGGCGTGGATGTCATTCTTGGTGTGATTATTTTTTCCCTAAGCTTCTTTGTTTCTTACTTAAATACAACGTGGGATTGTTTTTTCAATTTGATTGCCACAAATGCGTTTTGAGTATGTGTACTGGGATCGAGGGGGGGGGGGATATAATTTTGAAAGAACTCGAAACGTACGAGTTAAAATAGTGTGTTGTTTCGTGTTTATTGATTTTGGGTCTCATCCAGTTATGATTTTGGGATCTTTATTGCGGAAGTGTAGTTTTGCATTATTATAACGTAATTAGGAGCAAAGATGCTGTGATAATTTTTTAACTCATTACTACATTTCTGCTATGATAGGGATCAAATTCATACCCAACTATGCGTCTTTTCCTGGCCGATCTAGTGGCAATACAAATTACATTTTGCATGGGTATCCATAAAAATGAACAGTTAAACAGTCGAGAAAATTTTGTTTCTGAAAATATTCTGTAGCATGCCCCCTCCCCCCCCATATGTTAATCTTTATTCGTACTGGACTATTCTGTTTGTCTCATTCAGTATATAATATTTAATTTTTACCCAGAATTATTTTTAATCAGTGATGTAATTTTCCTCGCTATCAACCTTCAATCCCAAATCAATAAAACGTTACGGAGTAAATTATCTGGAGATGGCATTTTGGACGTCTGCCAAATTTTACTTGATTTATTTAATTATTTATTTATTTATTTATCATATAGCGGTATGACCAAAAATAAATCGGGTGGTGCGATGTCGGATGAGTATGGCGGTTGGAAAAACACACTGACATTCATCATTATTTTTCCGTCATGAGCAGTGTGATCTTGCTTAATCATGCTTCAGAACCCCGCCTTTTCTGTTGATAATCGCTGGAATACACTCTCCTGCCATTACGCCATCTGGTTTCCCTTTGTTCCGATCGCTACTACACTTTTCAAGGGACAAAACCGAGAAAATTTTCATAATATCTACAATACCATTCCCAAATATTTTGCTGCAAAAAAGTTTAGGGAAAACTAACCTGGGGAGCATTGCGAAAGCTAAGAATACGTATCTTAATCACAGCATTATGACGCTGCCTGGTAAGATTTATCTGCCCCAATTATTGTGAAATTTCTATAGACCCTGAACTAGACAGAACTTAGTACGCTATAGATGGGAAAACGAGTTTAATAATGAGATCTATCATTGATTAAAAATAACAAATGGCAAATATTTTTCTGTTTTGGGGCGAAAGGACATTACTGTCCAGTTTTTCTAATTCATTATGCCCAGTAGCCTAAAAACGGGACGCTTGTTAGTTACTGCATACAAAGACCTGTAATGGGTATATCCTTTTACAAAAGCTGTTTTTCACACGTTAAATAGTCCCTCTTCTGGAGAAAACCAGTTAGAGCCACTATTTGGACCTCAGAGTTTATTTATTGACAGCTATTTTCAGACAAATCAGTCAAGCAACGATCCAGGATTGGTACGCATAGAAAGTATTTTTTTTTTTTTTTGCGAGCTTTTTTTTCATAAAATGAAACTATTTTAAAATGATTTGCTTAAAATGGATCACAGATGCCATCTGTAATGTTACTTTGCAAAAGTAAAGTCAAGTAAGGTCATATTTGGCTCACATATCTGCAAAATATCCCATAAACAGGACGTTAAATAACTTAATAAATATTGCAATGGCGAACTATTTCAAGCCTAAAATGTATTTAAACCATTCCAAGTAAAAGTTTTAAGCAGATAAAAATTGAAAAAAGTTGTTAAAAAAACTTAGGCATAAATGGGTTAACTTATGATGGGATAATGAGAATAAAATGTGTAGTACAGAAACTGAATAATATATGAACTGAGTCAAAAAGAACACACGAGCATGCACAAGGCTTTGAAACTCACTTTTTGCATTGAGAAAAAATGTTCGTTGTAACTTCCAAACTCGTGCGTGTACTTTATTTTGAATATTTATGCTTTGTACAGTTGTTTCTACCTCATTCACAAGTTGGGACGGACACAACGAAGGTGCAATGTAGGCGATCGCTCCTCCCTGTGGGGACTCGCCTCTGGTAAGTTTTCAAAATTGAAGTTTAACAAGAAGTTCTGTCAAGAACTAAACGAGCCTACTTTCCCGTACATCGACATCGGCATTCTCGCATCTGATCATTATTCTCTTGATTATCTGAGACTGAAAATTATGTCAAACGTACCTTTTTAGCACTTAGAGCTGATTTCGAAAAGCAAAATATGCCCCTCTCATCAGATGAAATAGACACGTAAAAAGTAATTAACGAATAAATAAAGTTTTGTCACACCTTTTAAAGAGTAACTGTTACAGCTCCTTCGTAGAAAAATCCTCCATCGTTTTCAAAAAAAAAAAAAAATAATAATAATAATTAAAAAAAAAAATAAATAAAAGTACAAAGATCATCAAAACACATTTTATCAAAGAAAGAAAAAAAAAAAAAAAAAGAAAAAGGAAAAAAATCGTCCGTTAATAAAATGTCCGGAATTTCACTTTTAATACGTTGCCAGTTGTTAAATATAAATGAAGAATAAGGCAGGGATTCAAATGAAACAGGCAATCGCAAATTACAATCGTGACTGGAAATGAATTACATTAGAACGATTCTTGATAAAAACACCGTGACGTCAGCGTGACGTTTGCCTATGAAAAACGAGCTAGATAAAACGTCACAGCCTACTTGGCGAATAAGAGGAGATCGCTGAGTGCTTGTGAGCTCTTATTGGCTCCACCCGTAGTGACGTCATGCCAATTTAAGTTGATGATAATGTAATTCACTTCCAGTAGCGATTGCAATTCGAAGCGATCGCAGTGCTGTTTCACTTGAATCCCTGCCTATAATGTTCTCGTGAATGAAAAATTTGTTACAAAAAAAATCGTCTGCAAAAAAAAAAAAAATAATAAATAATGATAATAATAATAAATAAAATAAAACAAATGAATACATAAACAAAAAATCGTCTGTACGTTCAGTCTTTTTTTTTTTTTTTTCTGAGCCTGCATTTCTGCCATGTTCACGGAGTCGGAGTCGGAATCAGAGTCCTCACAGAAGATTACTTAGAAAAGTACTTTACAAACATTATTTATCAAAACCATTTTCTTACAAAGTTAGTTTGAAGGAAATCCGACTTTAAGTTCAGGATCAACATACAACTTAAATTCCCCGTAGACGCTAATGTAATTTTTTTTTTCTGAACGGTTCACTATTGAACGAAAAATGGTTTGAATCAAAAAGCGAAATATGGGAATGTATGGGAAAGTGTCTCCGAGATCTTTCAAACAAAAAAAAAGTTTATTCCATTCTGACGGTTCACTCAAAAGTTATTAGGTGGGGAAAGGTTGCTTAAAAAGTTCAATGTTGAACGAAAAATTGTTCAAATCGGAAATGTAGATACGGGAATGAAGTATTCTTGATGAGATATTTCGAACGAAAAAAAGTTTGTTCAAATCGGATTGTTCACTCAAAAGTTAGCATCGCGGGATAGGTTGTTTGAACGGTTCAAAGTTGAACCAAAAATTGTTCAAATCGAAAAATCACATATGGGAGAATGAGCTGTACTCGCCGAGATCTTTCGAACAAAAAAAAGTTTATTCAATTCGGACGGTTCACTCAAAAGTTATTAGGTGGGGAAAGGTTGCCTGAACGGTTCAATGTTGAACCAAAAATGTTCAAATTGAAAATTTAAATACGGTAATAAAGTATCCTTGCCGAGATGCTTCGAACAAAAAAAAGTTTGTTTAAATCGGACTGTTCATTCAAAAGTTATTAGGGGTGACAGCTTGTTTGAACGGTTCAATGTTGAACGAAACATTGTTCAAATCGAAAATGTAGATACGGGAATGAAATATCCTTGAAAAGATCTTTCGAACAAAAAAAAGTTTGTTCAAATCGGACTGTTCATTCAAAAGTTAGCATCGCGGGACAGGTTGTTTGAACGGTTCAAAGTTGAACCAAAAATTGTTCAAATCGAAAAATCAGATATGGGAATGAGCTGTACTCGCCGAGATCTTTCCAACAAAAAAAAGTTTGTCCAAATCGGAATGTTCATTCAAAAGTTATTAGGGGGGGACAGACAGACCGACCGACCGACCGACGCACAAATTCCCCATCTCAATACCCTACTTTCAAATTTTTAATTTTTCGATATTCATTTTACCTTTTTATTTTTTTAACTTGGCGATATTTTTCGGACTTGGCGATATTTTTTGGACTTGGCGATATTTTTAGATGCATTAAGCTACTTTTAATACTTTTTTCGTCTTTCTTTTATTTTTAACGGGAAAGTAGGCTAAAAAAGGCATTTTTAGACTATCTTTAATGCCAGCAGAAAGGAGATTTAGGAGCTCTCTTCCGGATGCGTTTCGCAATTGAAGTCCAAAACACACACGTATTGTTCGTGGTGAACAGTTGTAAACCAAGATGTGCAGCAAAGGAAACGTAATAAAATCAATCCCCTGGAACATCCCTAGATCTGCAATTGTTCACAAAACAATGGTTGGTTAGAATTCTCAAAAATAAGCATTCCTTAATGTGAAATTATTGCAAGAAGTATTAATAATTTAATATCATTACTATTTACTACCATCTGATGGAAGTAATCTTCTTACCTTCTGCCCGATGCAAAGACGAATAAGAAAAAAAACTTTATTATTTCTTTTGCATAATCCCCAAAACAAACAATTCCCAGGCCAAATTCCCTTTGCCGTACAATCGGGCTGATGTCTCTAGAAAAAAAACTTATATTTATCAAAAGTATCTATCGATTCGTTATTACCTTCAAACGCCTTTACCCCCGCCCTGCTCGTAGGAAGTTCCGTTGCGTCGTCGGAAGTTATTTTTAGTGCCCGGAATTATTTTTGCTGAAAAAGGGAAAAAGCTCTGTGACTTTCAGAGGTCTTTTCGAGACTACTATGGATGGCTATTGTTAGTGATTCTTCCCTACGAGGCTTTATTTTCTTTTAACAAAACAGCATGGGAAAATGAGCGTGCCTGTTATTTTTTCGGCGCACAGTGGAAAAGTTTGTTTTTACTTCACTTTAGGAAACTCATCTTTCCTTTTCATTCTTTTGTTTGATTTTTCTTTAAACAAACTTCGAATTTTTGTGCAAAATATTTCTATTTTTCTTCAACTAGCCCCATTTAGAGGTACGTGCTAGTGTTGCGTATTGTACGTCGTATTTTATAATGCCATTTTGTCATTTAAGATAAGTAAGTATCCATAAGGAATCTTTTTTTTTCCTTCAGAAATTCTTAAATAATCGGTTAATCTTACTTTTATTATTTGCAAACGATATTTGAGGAAGTGTCGATAAGAATTGTCCTCCTTTAAAGTGTCAATGTCCCCCCCCCCCGTACGCAGAAAAATTACAGCAATTTTTGGCTTATGCCTCGCTTTAAAAAATAAATAAATACCCCTAGCTGCATAATCTCATCGGCCGATGATCGGCGATTCATCGAAACCCGATGACATTCTCATCGGCCGAGCAGCAAAATCCAATGAGTTTGCTCGAAATACGATGAGATTTGGAGCAATTTACGAGCAGTGTAGTCCCGTGCCGATGAATTTAGGATCAATTTTGAATGCTCGGCTTATTTTCATCGGGAAAGTGGATCGGAAGGATATCGCTTTCCGATGAGAAGTAGCTCATTGAAAACCGTGCTCGGATACTGATCGGAACGATGTCATCGTGCGTTACAGGATCAGTTTACGATTAGTTCGACGATCGGCCGAGTAAAATCCGATTAGTTGATGTTACTTGGAACTGTTTATTTCAAATAAAATTTTGTTTCTTCAGTTTTGATTTTTGAAGTTTAAAATTGAATTCTGCAACTCAGAGCCAGACGGGCGTAAGTCTAAAAATGGTTCCTTTTTAGACTAGCACTGCGTCGTATGTGGAGTGTTATACCGCATTGACTCATACGGATGTTATTATATGAAGAAATTCCTTTACAATTATTTAACAGTGTTAAAAGAGCGAAAAAGACGTTCTTTATAACACATTTCTTTAATGAATAGCATCCGAAAATTAAGTCTCATTGGCTTGGTTGGTAGAGCGTCGTACTTATAATGAGAAGGGTATGAGTTTGAATCTGGATCGAAGAATGTTTTAATAGGATTTTTCTTTAGCAGAATTCTAAAGCAACATCACATCATCATAAATATTATTTCCCAAATGTGTGGGTTTTTTTGGTACGTCATAGTTTTATTAATATTTCATCAAGCTTCAAAAGTAAGATATAAGCATGATTTTTAGATTTTTTCACCGCCTGTTAGCGAAAAATAATCAATTAACTCACAATTTTCTCAATAAATTAATTTCAAAGCGGTTTTTTGCGTTCCGTCTGTCAATTGCAATGCTTCGTACGGGTCAGTTAGTCCTCATAATTGAAGGGCTTGAGAGATGAACGGGTTATGTAACAAAACCCTAATTTATAGTGATATAGGTTCAAGGTTTCATTGTTGCAGCTGGTTTTCTGGTTTTGTCGTTAAGTGAGCGTATGAAATGAGTCTAATGACATCTGTTTTTCACAGTACCTAGTTTTATTTGCTTTCCTATGTCCAGATTGTATTTTCAAATAATGTAAAATACTGTTTGATATTTTTTCCGGCGACCCAAGACGCTTTTACGCGTGCTTAGGTCTCTACTGATTTTGTTAAAATTTTGCCTTGTTTTACTTTGTTTTTCATTGGGTTCGTTTATTTGACGTGTTGGTTTGCTTTTAATTTTTTCCCCTTCCTTATTAGTTATAAAAAAATAATAATATCGACTAAGCATAAATGCTGTTATGGTGCATGTTCTTAATCAAGCTGTCATCCCTTTTTGAAATGGAACCGTTCAGCGGTGCTAGGTGCACCTTTCGAGGTTGGACAGTAGCCCCTCCATCTATTAAATCTTTCCATTAAATCTCTGCACTATAAAATCGAGTTAGTGTGTTATTGCTGTGGTTTTCCGTTTCTTGTTAAAAGAGATCCGACTCTTGAGCTTACCATAACATTTAGCGGAACAATGCAGTTAAATTACCCAACATTTATTACTTGTCCCAAGATGCCACAAACATATAAAATAACAGAACTCCCCTTATTAGAATGTATTAAATAAATAACTATAAAAGGCGTTATTGAATTTTTCTATATGTTTCCACACGATGCGAGTTGCTCCTCCTCTTCACATTAAAGCCGATCATAATATCTCTTCGCATTCGTTGATGCAAAAAAACACCATCCGCACTTTTTCCAATAGGGCATGCTAAAATTCCCATAGTTCCTTGCGCGCTGGGTGTTAAGCACTTCCGGTTATTCCACTGCTGGCTTCTGCCGTTGTTTTGTCTAAGTAATAGAACATATAAACCTTAAAATGCCATGGTATTGCTGCGTCCCTCAATGTTCTGCAACCTCCAAAGCTTGTAAGGAATTATGTTTCCATTCATTTCCAACGGATTTCAAGTGAAAAAAAAAAAAAAGATAACATCTATTCGTTTTTCAAAACCCCTAGCAAGTACGCGAAAGTTTGCAGCAGGTATTTTAAAGAAAGTGACTTCTTGACCAAGAAAACCAGTAAGTGTATGTCGTTTCTGTTTTATGCAATTCAGATAGTGAATTTGTTTTGGTGATATTGATAAAATTAGATACATAGTATTATGTAAATAAAATATAAGAAATGGTCAGACTCAGTTTTTGAATGTTGTTCTTATAACTCCTTGCGTTGAATTATACTATTGTTATTAAAATCTAACTTACATTTTGGCTGACTATTTTAAAATGAACATAATATTGTATAATTGTGATTTGAATTCTACTCAGGACTTCTGGTTCAGGATCGGGTCAATTTCGAAAAGCGGGCTGTCAAAGTGCAATTTTTGTATGAAAACGAGATATTTAGCATTTTTTTTCGAAATATAAGTCCCAAAAAGACATTGTTGACTATATTTGGTAGTTCAAGGGAGGGGTCATGACCCCTATACCCCCCCCCTCTGGATCCGCACCTGTTAAAACGAAACTAAAAAACCAAAGCAAAATAAAAATCATCTCAAAAAAATGAAAAGAAATAATGCAAAGGATTTATGAACTGAGATGTATGTGAATAAAATGCCTTTGTGCACAAATCTAAAGTATAAATACAACGTTAAAAAAGCACAAATACGCAGGGAAACTGTAGACACGTGTTTCGGCGTTGCAAAGAACGCCTTTACCAAAACAAAAAAATTGTGAGCTTCTGGATGCACAAGCTCACAATTTTTTTGCACTGATAAAGGCGTTCCTTGTAACGCCGAAACACGTGTCTGCAGTTTCCCTGTGTATTTGTGCTTTTTTAACGTTATATTTATACTTTATAAGATGTTTGTGTAAGGAGTTAGGAGGGATTCATCTGTTAGTAGTTAAGCTTTTAAAGTATTCATTTAAATATGAGCTTGTCATACAATCCGCTTCAACATTCTGTTTACATTCAGTAAGTCAAAACAGTGTTAAAAAATAAAGTATGTTAATTTATAGGATAAGGATTTGAGGGGGGGGGGAGTCTGCTTTTTAGTCCTTGGTGATGATTTAAAAGTCAAGATGATTTTACTATAGGATTTTTTTAATGGTTCTTTAAAAAAAATTAATAAAGTAATAAAAATCATTTTTTGAAGAAAATAATTCAATGTTCTATGTTATTTTTATTCTTCATTTCCACAGTTAAGATAACTCTAAATATTTTCAAATTATTTTACAATTTGATTTCTTTTATAATTTTTTTCTACTGATGGGTTAGTACAATCGAAACTTCGCAACAGGCTTAGAAACGACAAAGCAGCCAAACTTGTTTTCATTTACAAATCATTGAATTTAGCTCCTGAATAGAGAAATAGTTTAAAAATTTTCAGGAAAAATAAAATTATTGTGATTATCTCGTAGTCTAGTTCATATCTCTCTAACAATTCTGTAGTTGAAGGAGTAAAATATCCAAATTAACATGAAGCATTCTTTATGCGATTTTGATAATTAAAACAAGGAAAAATCCGTAAATTGTAATTAAATACTATTTTCTACTAATTTATTAATTACTCTTATTTACATTTTTAGTTTTATGTATTTTTCAATTTATACATAAAAGAAGAATCGGATTTAGACATCTAACTTGAACAATTTAATTTGTTAGTATCAACCATACTTTATTAATCTTAAACTAAAAAAAATCTATTTAAATAAAACAAATCTGATTTAAAGAAAAAAATCCGATTTTTTTATGTAAAAAAAATCGTGATTTCTATCAACCCTGTTTCAATGCGATGAGATAGCGTATGAAATTTTTAAAAGTTAATTTCCAACTCTGTGTACAGCAAAAAAGAAAAAAATTGAAAGTAGGAAATGTTGTAACAATATTTTGAAAGATCTTTATTCAAAAAACTATGTTCCTTGCATACCTGGTTAGTAATTCCGCTTTATTACCACTTGCTTTAGCTCCGAAAATTTTTAATTTGACTTTTAACGAGGAAACAGTTTCCTTTTCGTCAACCATACCTTTTTTTAAGCTTTAAAATGTATAACGCTTGAGAAAGAGCAATTCCTATAATTTATTAGTGTATCGCGTAATGAAAAAGCACTAGGCTCGAACTACCGGAAGGACACAATCCCAGTTGTACGTGCCGCGCTCCCTGGCGGCAAAGTTTGTCCCAAGCATGCCCTATAACAATTTCTTTAGCCATCTAAAAACTGCTGTAGGCCGTGGTATTATCTTTTCCTCCCTTATTGTCTGAGGCTTCTCCTTTGGTTTTTCTCATTGAATGCCGCGCACGCTATGAGGTTTATCCGAAATATTGATTTTTTTTTAGTTATTAGCTGTTTCTTTAAGCTTCTGTCGTTAAGCTTTCCTGAAACACTACTTACACTCTGCGTGGTTTCTTTAGATGGCAAAAGGGGAGAGAGATATACTGTAACTTTTCCGGTCGCCGGGATATCTGTGGTATATGCGTTGTATTTTGGCCATTTTTCTTCCCTGCGAGAGTGAGTTGGGGAATTGGTATTGTGTTATTCTTCGGCCTATTAGTTGCTTTATGGAGAAATGAAATAAATAAGTAAATAATTTGGGGAGGAGAAGTGGCTGTTTATTTTTTTTATTTATTTTTTTTAACGTTTTCCATCTTCGTAGTATTGTTGGCCCCGCTTCAACGAATAGTGTCGGCCCCAAGAAATATTATTCGATTGAGCAGGGTATTTGTTTAAGCGAGGATCTTAAACATTTCGTCTATGGCATGGGGAATATTCGGGTTCGGGACGTTTTACTCGTATAAGCGGGGTATTCGTTTATCCGTTAACCGATTAAGCGGTACCGACTATCCGTTTTTACTTTCTTCTATATCTAATGTTACAAATCTTGTAAATAGTTGTTGTTTTTCCTGCCTTGCATCATTTTCATTAGTTTTGGTTTTATCTGACGTCATGTTGCAAAAGTATCTGAAGATATCACTTTTATCACTTGTATACCGGCCCCGTAACACTTTGTAGTTTTTACACTTGCCCTAATTTTAATAAGCGTGAAGACATTTTCGCTCGGAGTGGTGTTTTTCTTTTTATTTCTAGCGTTTTCTTGAATGAATTGTTTAAAGTTATGAATGATTTGGAATATTCCAGATATTACTAGAAAGTTGTCGGGAATTCTTTCCGTGTATAAATAGCTGGCCTTGAACACAAGTCAGTCAGTCGTTTTCAGATTTGATTCTGGTGACTCGTTTTATTCGCTATTCGCTTGGGCGAATGTTTGGTTTGCTTTTGTAATTGCTTAATTATTGCTCACGTTAGATACGTGGTGCTGAATTACTGTGGAGAGTAGTGTTTGCTCGTGTGTGTGCTGCCTAATTGCTGATGTTTAGCAATTGTTTTCTGCTCTTATTGTAAATAGTGTACATACTTGTAAATAAATTTATAGTTACTTCCTCAAGATTGGAATGCTCATTTGAAGAAAGTTGAAGGTGCTACGGACTCGTTACAATTTTGGCGCCCAACGTGGGGCATCTTCAAGGACTTTCTTGGAATTATCTGTGAACTTGGACTTTTCTTCCTAAGGACTTTTCGACTTCGGAATTTTATGGTAATTACTCGAGCAATGGATGAACAACTGAAACAACTCCTTGATGCGATCAACGCTGTTAAAAATGACATGGCTGCGAATCAAGAACAGTTTAAGAGTGATATGGCGACTCTGGCTACTAATCAAGAACAATTAAAAAAGGATCTAGCTGAAGAAATTAAATGCGATCTAACGTCAATGAAAAGTTTGGTGGAAAGTAAATTTACCAATATGGAAAATAAAGTGGAGGCTCTAGAAGAGAAAGTTGACAGCGTTGAAGATCGAATCACCACAGTAGAAAATCATGTGGAAAAGAAAATTAAAGAACTTGAATCGAAATTATCAGCATCCTCCAACAACTCAAGTGACTGTGTAGCTGCAGCTGGAACTTCTCGCCCGTCCATCAAACTGGCCACATTTGACGGGAAGACCTCGTGGAATGTTTACAAGAAGCAGTTCCTCATCGTTGCAGAAGCAAACTCTTGGGACTCTTCCACGAAAGCCTGTCACCTTGCAGCCTCGCTGAGAGGGGATGCAGCTGAAATACTACAGACCTTCCCAGAGGACAAGCACCGTGACTTCGAAGCCTTATCATCGGCCTTGGAGCTTCGCTTTGGCGAATCCTGCCAAAAAGAATTCAGCCAACTTCAGCTCCAATCCAGACTCCAGAGGGCTGGAGAGACTCTACAAGTTTTTGCAGCAGACGTTGAGAGGCTTTCCCATCTCGCCTTCTCGGACTGTCCTTCGGGTGTTCGCGATAGCCTGGCCCTGAACTACTTCACAGATGGAGTGTGCGAAATCCAGAACTTCAGACGGCTCTCCGGATGGCGGACATTAAGGATTTTAAATCCGGTCTGGTCTACGCAATGAAGTTCGAGGCTGCACAGCAAATATCCCGCAAGGATCGCCATACAACCACGGGCGTGGAATCGAGTGCTCCGGATTCGCACTCAACTTGTCTCTCGGAAATTAAGCGACAAATCAACGAGATCTCGGGGACCCTGAAGAAGATTACGGCTCGTAAAGACCAAAGTAGACAACCACTGAAGTGCTGGAAATGTGGCGGTGAGGGCCACGTACGAAAGAACTGCGAAGCTCGCCAAGAAAAGAAGACGTCTCCCAAAGTTTTCCAGATTTCCCCAAGAAGTGGCGGCTGCAACGGACTCTTCATTTACGCATATGTGAATGGGTTTCCCTGCGAAATGATTGTGGACACAGGAGCCAACGTTACCATCATTAGGACTGATGTGGCTCGTCAATTTGGACTCAAGATCTTATGGACGCCGCCCTGCGTTACTCTTCAAACTGTGACAGGTGACAAAATCGAGATTGAAGGAAAAGTGAACTTAGAAATAATGTTCGGAAGCGCCACTTACCATCACGCGGCATTCGTCGCTGACATTACAGATCCCTTCATTCTCGGACTGGACTTTTTGAGAAAATTTGATTTTTCTATTGACTGTAGAAATAATGAGCTGCACTCGATGAGGGAAGACATAGTAATTTTCAGTACCGAAAATAACTTAAAATCCGCTCATCAAATAATAGCCCAAACTGATTCATTGATTCCCTCTAGATCAGAAGTACTAATACCTGGCTCCCTCAAGGAAAACAACAGCTTTAAATTCGGCCTCATTGAATATCCTAACCAGAGTAATAGCCCAAAAGGAGTACTAGTGGCATCTACACTTGTGGACCTTTCAAGGAATGCAGTTCCTGTGAGAGTCGCCAATGTGAGTGAAAGACCGAGGAATATTAAGAAAGGAGAAGTGTTAGCAACTTGTACTCCCGTAAACTGCATCATCAGAAGAATTGATTCCTCCGAGACTGTGTCTTCCGAGTCATTGACTTCGAAATTAATTGGGAGTGCACCATTATCGAAGGATCAAAGATATGCTGCGGAAAAATTGGTGGACGACTTCAAGCAGGTGTTTTCATCTACACCCGAAGATGTTGGTCGCACGAGTTTAGCGCAGCATAGGATCGACACTGGAGATCATCCCCCTATCAAGCAGCATCCAAGACGACTACCGTTCGCCAAGAAGGAAGAGGTTGAGATCCTCGTAAAAGAGATGCAGGAGAATGACGTCATCGAACACCCTCATCCAGTCCTTGGGCATCCCCTATCGTCTTGGTCCGAAAGAAAGACGGCTCCACCAGATTTTGTGTTGATTACCGACGCCTGAATGACATCACCAAGAAGGACAGTTACCCTCTTCCACGGATCGATGACACTCTGGACACCCTTTCCGGACACAAGTGGTTTTCGACCCTGGATTTAAAGAGCGGCTACTGGCAGGTGGAGATACATCCCGACGACCGAGAGAAGACGGCGTTTACAACCGGACAAGGCTTGTGGCAGTTTAAAGTGATGCCCTTCGGCCTCTGCAATGCACCAGCCACGTTCGAGCGTCTTATGGAATCAGTGCTACGAGGACTCTCTTATGAATCCTGTCTTGTCTACTTGGATGACATCATCATCATAGGACGCAGTTTTGAGGAACATTTGGCTAATCTTAGGAAGGTGCTGCAAAAGCTTAAGGAAGCCAACCTGAAGTTAAGCCCGTCCAAATGTAATTTGTCCCGCCGTGAGGTGAACTACCTTGGTCACATTATCTCTTCCGAAGGTGTACGAACAGATCCAGATAAGGTATCTGCAGTCAAGAATTGGAGCCGCCCCGAAAATGTCCATCAGCTGCGAAGTTTCCTGGGGCTCTGCACGTACTACAGGAAGTTTTTGAAGGGTTTTTCCAACATTGCACGAAATTTGCATAAGCTGACGGGGAGCAAACAAAAATTTGAATGGTCCAAAGAATGCGAGGATGCATTTCTACAGCTGAAGGAGGCTTTAACATCAACGCCTATTCTCTCTTATCCTCAGCCTGAACAATTCTTCATACTTGACACTGATGCGAGCCACGAGAGCGTTGGAGCTGTTTTATCTCAAGAAATAGACGGTAACGAACATGTCATCGCTTACTGGAGCAAATGCTTATCCAAGTCGGAGCGAAATTATTGTGTCACGAGAAAGGAATTGCTCGCCATAGTTAAAGCTGTAGAACATTTCCATCATTACCTCTACGGCCGTAAATTCCTGCTCCGGACTGATCATGCCTCTTTAACTTGGCTTTTGAATTTCAAGAATCCAGAGGGCCAGGTAGCCAGGTGGATACAGCGGCTCCAGGAATATGACATCGAGATTAAGCACCGAAAAGGTTTGTCACATGGTAATGCTGACGCATTATCAAGAAGACCTTGTTCCGAGAACTGCCATTATTGCTCCCGAATTGAGAAACAGTACGGGACGACAATCCCTACTGCCTGTCAAGTTACTGCTACTTCATCATCTTCAGATCCTGATCCATGGAGTGACGACCAATTAAGAAAAGATCAGCTTGAAGACCCAGACCTAAAGCCTATCATAGAGTTAATGGAAAAAGACAGTCGGCGACCTAGCTGGCAAGACATTTCTATCTACAGTCCTGCAACGAAAAGATACTGGGCTTTATGGAAATCTCTCCAGTTGCGAAATGGCGTCCTGTATCGGAAATGGGAATCTGACGATGGTAAAGCATTCAAATGGCAGTTACTCCTTCCCAGATCAAGAATTCCAGACGTTCTAAAGGAATTGCATAGTAGTCCAACTGGAGGACACTTTGGTATCTTGAAAACCTTCCACAAGGTTCGAGAGCGCTTCTTCTGGAGCAAGACGAAGGATGACGTAGAGAAGTGGTGTCATTCTTGTGATGCCTGTGCTGCCCGTAAAGGACCGAAGAGAAGAAGCCGCGGGAAGCTACATCTTTACAACGTAGGAACTCCTTTCGAACGAATCGGGATCGACATTCTTGGTCCTCTACCGAAAACTACTGATGGGAACAAATACATCCTCGTTGCCATTGACTATTTCACCAAATGGCCCGAAGCATATTCCATTCCGGATCAAGAAGCTACCACTGTAGCAGAGACTCTAGTCCACCATTGGATCTCGAGATATGGGACACCTTTGCAGATCCATTCCGATCAGGGAAAAAACTTCATCTCTGCTGTGTTTAAAGGCCTATGTGATATCCTCAAAATTGAGAAAACTCGAACGACACCACTACACCCACAATCGGACGGCATGGTGGAGAGATTCAACAGGACAATCCTTAATAATCTCTCGCTTATGGTCTCCAAAAATCAACAGGATTGGGACAAGAAACTTCCTCTGTTCCTGCTGGCCTACCGCAGTGCTGTCCACGAGACCACCGGATATTCCCCATCACAGATGCTCTTCGGCCGAGAGCTTCGGCTGCCTTGTGATCTCGTCTTCGGTCTCCCTCCAGATGCGCCTTCATCGCCTGAGGAGTACGTCCAGGATCTCCAGGCCCGGTTGGAAGACGTTCATCACTTCGCACGGGAGCGAATCAACATCGCGACGGAGAAGATGAAGACCCGATACGACACAAGGTCCACTGGTCATGACTTTCAAGAAGGAGACAAGGTATGGCTATGGAATCCCATCCGACGTAAAGGTCTATCACCCAAATTGCAGTCGCATTGGGATGGACCCTACACAGTCCTTCATCGGCTGAACGACGTCGTAGTGAGGATCCAGAAGTCATCACATTCAAAACCTAGGGTTGTACATTATGATCGGCTAGCCCCATACTATGGCCATAGTTCGTAAAGTAAATCTAAAGCTACCATGGTAATTTGTTTGTAAATTTTGTATATAACTTTTGCCTTTAATTGTCTGTAATATTACTTCATCAATGTTATTATTTCTTTCATGTTCTCATTGTTATTGTTTATCATGTTTATGATTGGTTATCACGTAATGTGTGCATCTGTAAATTTTCCCTTGCTTCTTTTCTGGGGATTGTACTGCCCGGGACGTGCAGTCCTTAGGAAGGGGGCAATGTTACAAATCTTGTAAATAGTTGTTGTTTTTCCTGCCTTGCATCATTTTCATTAGTTTTGGTTTTATCTGACGTCATGTTGCAAAAGTATCTGAAGATATCACTTTTATCACTTGTATACCGGCCCTGTAACGTTTTGTAGTTTTTACACTTGCCCTGCATTTAATAAGCGTGAAGACATTTTTCGCTCGGAGTGTTTTCTTTTTTTTTCTTTTTATTACTAGAAGTTTCTTGAATGGATTACGTAATGTTATGAATGAAACAGAATGCTCCGGATTTTGCTAGAATGTTCCTTCCGAGTATAAATAGCCTTGAACACAGTTTTTAGGCAGTCAGTTGTTTTCAGATTTGATCTGGTGACTCGTTTTTTTTATTCGCTTGGCGAATGGTTGTTTTGCTTTTGTAATTGCTTAATTACTGTTCACGTTTGATACGTGGTGCTGAGTTACTGTTGAGAGTACAGTGTACTGTTTTGCTACCTAATTGCTGGATGTTTAGCAATTGTTTCCTGCTCATATTGTAAATAGTGTAAATACTTGTAAATAAATTTATAGTTACTTCCTCAAGATTGGAATGCTCATTTGAAGAAAGTTGAAGGTGCTACTGACTCGTTACATTTAAAAATCTATAAGTACGTTTTTTTTAAATATACTTATTGAAATAAATTAATATGAGCATTAAAATATGAGGCATAAACTAAGATAAATTATATGTGAAAATATTTTGAAAAAAAAAAGAAAAAAGTCAGATTACACGATTACAAGGCTAAATTACGATTATTGAAAGACATATTACAATTACGATTACATAAGAAATACTTGATTAAAATTACAACTACACGATTACGAGTGAACCATTTCCAAATTACGATTATGATTTCGATTACAAAAAATGTAATCGATTACACGGATTGCGATTACGTAATCAGCGATTACTCCTAACCTAATATATATATATATATATATATATATATATATATATATATATATATATATATATATATATATACAGGGTGTCCGCGCATATGGAAAGTCATGGAAAGTCAGGGAAAGTCATGGATTTCAAATATGATCGAAATTGGTCATGGAAAGTCATGGATTTCAGCGAAAAATGTCCAAAAGTCATGGAAACTGACTGTTTATCATGGATTTTAGCGCTCCGGACCGATTGAAATTTTTCCCGCGATCTCGGAAGAACGAAAACACTTCCGCCGTCATTCTACTTCGTTATTGGGTGCAATCTGATTTGTCAATTACAATTTCCAACAAGTTGCATTGTGTTGACCAATCAGATGACAAAAAGATTCTCAACGTTAAAACCGTGAGCGGCGAATTTTGTGTAACTGCGCATGTGCGCGGACTCCGTCATCTGATAAAATATGACCTTGAACGACAAAAAGATAGACTCGATGGTTTTTTCCCCGGCATTGGCAGATTTGCCTTTTATATTTGGTCTCCCCCCCCCCCTACCCGCTTCATTTGATTCCTTTTTCTTTTAAAACTTGTTTGAATCTTTTTCTTTCGAGGAGTTTTATGCAAAAGAAAAACAAATTAAAACACGATGTTGAATTTTAAAGAATCGTGTAGGTAGGGGGGGGGGGGGGGGCAGGAACTCAACGAGTTCCGTTTTGAAGTCAGATTTCTCCTCACTCATATCAGGATCTAAACTTACAGTAAAATTTATGGACAGACAATTCATTGCTACATGAAAGTACGTTTGAGGGCAAGCACGGTGGGGGGAT
>JAXGGA010017001.1:0-25360 GCA_038373865.1 Uloborus plumipes | reverse complement strand
CCGGTGTGCTCCTGGTTTTTCTGCTGAACCAGATAATGTTGATGCCGAATAAAACATTTAAATATTTTATTCCATATTGCGCTAATTTCAAGTAGTAGTTTTAAAATACTAAAGTTCGTTTACAGTTTTCTCACACATAGAATAATTGTACAATCTGCAGTAGAAACTTCTCCCCTTAAAAGATCAAGAACTTCCAAATCTATTGTCGCTGTTAATCAAGTTTTACCGCAGTTTCGAAAGAAGCTCTCGTGTAACCTTTGGTTTAAAGAGTGTTAATGCGTGTGGCAAAAACAAATTTCTTTGGAAAATCTTCGAGATAATACAAATACAACTGAGAGAAGCCGCAATCAATATTGCCTTAGTTCCTAGTTTTTGGTATTCAGGAGAGAGATATGTGATCTATTAAGTAGGAACTTTTTATCAGGGAAACCCCGAATTTAAATTTTTGAAGGGTAGAAATTCTCAATTTGCGGAATGAAGCTTCAACCTTGCCGAAAGATAAAATACGGGTATGCACACACCATCTATAACACGTTCACAGTTGGGTACACCTAATGAAAATAGATATTCGGGTATTTAAAAATTGCAATTTGTTGAAAAGTCCCCAAATTTGATGAATTTGCACCCAAAATTTGCGAATGAGGACATTTCTGGGGAGGTCACAGCGACCTCCCGTAACCTCTCATCGGAGTACTCTGGGTTTTTCTGCTGAACCAAATAATGTTAATGGCGAAAGAGTAAAAAACATTTTTTCTCTTTTGATATTGCGCTAATTTCAAGCAGCAGTTTTAAAATACTCACATTCGTTCAGAGTTTTAGCTTCTCCCCTTAAAAGAACCCAAAAAAGTACATCCAAATCTATTTTCATTCTTAATCACGTTCTACCACAATGTTTCGACAGAAGCTCTCGTGTAACCTTTGGTTTAAAGAGTGCTAATGCGTGTGGCGAAAACAAATGATTTCTTGGAAAATCTTCGAGATAATACAAACACAATTAAGAGAAGCTGCAAGCGATATCGTCGGGGGCCTACTTTTAGGTATTGAGGGGCGAGATAAGTGATCTATTACGTATAAGTTTTCATGCTGAACCAGATAATGTTGAGGCCGAATTCAGGGAGCTGAGAGATTTTTCTTTTTTTCCCCCTTAGATATTCTTGGTGTGGGAATGTGGAATTAGTAATGACACTAAAAATACTGAATATGATTATTCTGAGCAAGTATATAAAATATTAATGCGTGTGGTAACGGATCTGCAGCATAATATAGTTTTTGTGTCATCGGTGCTGAATGCTATTAGGCTGCTTTATTTGATTTCGTAATCGCTAAATGATGTAGGTTGTAGTAGCTTTGATGAATATTTGATGAATCCTGCTGAACAAGCAGGAACTGAGCTTTTTTTTTCTAACAAAAATGTATCTTTGTTTTGTGTGCAGGGACATTTCTGATATTGAATATTTCTTTAAATTTTTAGTAATTAACACAAACACAACCATGCATACATAAAAGAGAATACAGGTACTTAATGTATCAGACATAATTACAGGCTGTTAAGTCATTCAAACAGAAATACGCGTATTTTAAGTAGCAAAATTTGATTCATATGAACTAAAGCGGAAAAGTTGTTAACTATAGGGATAGTATTTTCATGCAGGCTGTGTTTGAGTCATTAGTTCAAACAAAGCCTTTTCGTTACACTTCTAATTAAGAAGCCATCCTCACCAAATTTACTACAAACATCATAAACTCAAGTCTAAAGTAATTACCTAGGATATGTGATTTGTTTTTTGTAAAAAATATATAAATTAGTGAACACTGTAATAAACGATTATAAAAGTCACCATCCGTTAGATAGAGCATGGATTTTTTTGTGATCTACGTTTTTCACTTGCAGTGTTGGATTTACAGGTGTGGGTATCCGTCGCGATGAATTTTTGGGGCTTCTTACTGATGAACAGAACTACAGAAATATTTTACATGTTTCTTTTTGATCCCCTACAAGGCCCCTGTGTTTTGGGGGGTCCTTCGCAAATGCGACACTTGCCACTTGGTAACTCCGCCCAAGTTCATCCTGTGTTCATCAGCATTTTGAACCGAAACAATCAGTGAACGATATGATTAGCTTCTTTTATCTGTGACTCATTGATATGCGAATCGGACTAATAAACACAGGCTACTATTAAATAAATACATTAATTTTCCGACTATCCGCCGGTCTTAACCACTTCTGCTTTTTATTTTTTAATGATTTTTCTTTTTTAGCAGTTAAATATATTTTTCAGATTTAATGTTATCATTTTTCGCTATAATTTAAATGCATATGTGAATGTTATTTATTTTTTAGTATCGTATACCTTCATATTGTGCTTTTCGGATTATCAATGGTTACCGTACCAGCCTATTCCGCTGATAATCGGGAGTTTACCATAGTCATAATAACTTTATATTGATTTGTCACTGAATCATTATTGTACTGAAACTCCGGCGCTGGTTCGCTTCGCTTGCCTGCCTTCGTGTTCGCTACCCTTACCAAACGGATTGTGCTGAATGTCTAACTGCTTTCGGCGTCTGATATGTGTTTAATAACGAACTTAGCGAAACATTGTCGCAAAGGGGTTCTGCCTCCTGAGTACTGTAATGTCCTTCAAAGCGGTTGACCATATTGGTTCGCAAAATCCACCTCACAAAGTAACAATTCCCGTTTTAGTTACTAGCGCAAGCTTAGTCGCTTCTTGGTGATGATTTTTTAATCAAAACAGTCTGCATATGTATGTATATTGTATCATCATACTAATATTGACAATCTGGCTCAAAACTACTTGTGCTGGTGCTGGGATCTATTTTATCGCCAAAAGCTCTCTTGTTGCGCCATAGTCAGAGAGTCATTTTCGTAGACTGAGCAGTAGAGCCCAAGTTTAGCCTGCATTGTCAGAACCTTACAATTTCGAATTCAATTGATCCTCGTAAACAATGTTCCTAGCTCAACTCCCTCACTGCAAACTGATTACATTATTGATATACATTCATACGTAAATACGTGTGCATCGCACTACTCCTGATAAACTCACATAATACCTTATTACGATATTTTTGTAGTACTCTGCAAATAATAATTCTTACAGTAACTTATAATTATTTGTTTAGGAAACCATTTACCACTAATATGTATGGACAATTCCACGGTAACAGACGAATCAGTTTTCCACAAAACAGCTTACAAAGCCTAGAAATATGTAAAATCCTTGTCTTATTTCACGAACTTTATAAAGAACGTTATCTCTACTTCTATATGATGCAGTTAAATTTTGAACATTTTAAAAAAATGTATTTAACTAATATTAAGACGTGTCTCGTAAGATGTGTCCTTTACGTGGTAAAAAAAACAAAAAAAAACCGGCGTCTAAATGGTATTTCTAGAAATGTTTAAACTTTAACTTCATTTTATAGAGTTAGACCCCATATTCTTCAGAAATATTGTGCAACAAAACAAGGATCTACATATTGGGAGTTTTTGCAGACTGTTTTGTGCAACAGATGATGTTTTTTTTATTAAAATGGAGCTCATTTTAAACATGCATTTGCTTTTAAAATTCTTTATATTTCTTTTCCAATTGCTTCAAAATATTTATTGAAATATTTTGTTTAGAATCCAAAACGTGAATTCGCACATCCGACATTAGTAGTATTACATACGGATTAGTAATTCTTAATTTACAGAACAAAATAGCGTTGAACAAAATAAAATACACTGAAAAATGAATGAGGTTCAAGCTTAGGAAACAAAATCCACCACAAACACCCTTCGCATTCTGCCCCTATCTCCGTAATAGATTTCCAGAAAATCCTCTTTCTAGCGACAAAATTGGCTAACAAAGTCATAAACTTATTAATTTATTATGTGATAGGTATATGCATCCTGTGTGCAGCATAAATATTTTCTGCTTCCTGCAGAAAATTGCTCGCGTTGAACAACTTAGTGACGAACCAGTGTTGACACTGGCAGATTAAATAGTTTTATCTTTCAAATTGCTGCTTCATTAATCAATTTGTCAGCGTTGTCAGCTACGGTCAGGGTTATGTTTATCTTCCATGCCAAGATCTGAGGAGTGATCGTTTGTTTGTTTTTAGCTCAGAAGCAAATATTACTGTTCGGCGAAGTCTAAAGTGTTCGAAAAGTAGAAAAAAAATCTGTGCCGTTTAAGATAAGTGCTTAGTATGTTTAAAATAGTTTATGCTAATTATATTCTTTTAATATTCTACTTTCAGTTGTTGACCAATGAAGTCTCACCTTAAAAATTCGTTACTTATAATGTTTAAATAAAATTACGTAGTTTTTTTTTTAAACAAATGTAGAAGCAAAATGAAACGTATTTTTACTGAACTTTAATTCAAGCAATAGTGATAACGTTTTATAATAAATACTGCAAAAGCAATTTATTTCCGCTGGTCCGTCATAACAGTGAAAATTTTTGCCTCGCGAGATATTTCAGCTTTATATACATAATATTCAACTTTCGGTTCTGTTCAATTTTCGATTCTGTTCAACTGTTATGTTCGACTGTTCTGTTCAACTTTATATACATAACCAACTTTCGGTTCTGTTCATATAAACTCGCAAAATTTTCAGCTCGCTAAATTACCGATATCTTCATTTTTGCGAAATTTCGGCTCATAAAAAAAAAACCGTTCTTATAGTGGTTCAACATTTGATATTTTACCAGCTATCGTCACTAGTAAAAAATTAATTGTATTACACGTTTTATTAAAATTCCAAGTAAAGAAAATCCACCGTAAAGTTAAAAGTAGATTAATACAATAAAACATTCAAGAAAAATAAAAAGTTAATTTTTGCAAGTGTTCGCCTATTTAACTCCAGCAAAGAGGTTAAGAACCCATAAAAATGTATAGACCTTTCATATCCTCTAAAACTTGACTATTTATCTACTGAAATCTATTTCCTTCGCAGTTGAAAAAAAACCTCGTATATTGAAAACGTCTTTGCACATATCTGTTTCGATTTTTGCTTGTGTCGTTGAACTTGAAAAGACTTTTCAATATCTTAGAGAAAAACCACTTACCTACCTAGAATCTACCCCTTTTCGAGAAGATATTGAAAGCCAGTACGTCGTTTATCACACTGACCATCATCTGAATTGCAATCCCTTCTTTTGAAAATGATGGAAAAATAAGGTTTTGAATTATCCTTTGGCTAGACGAAAAAAACATTTTGCGGAGGAAAAAGTTGTTGAAAAATAACTTCGCCTCAAGATTTCATTTTAGGCATTCAAAGGCCAACGAAACTCGGTTTATTTTCTGGAGGTAAATTGGTAGCTTTGAGTGGAAGAAATTATATGGGAAAGATTTATTTTTTGGTTAGAATTCAATGGCTGAATTTTAGTGCTCACAATAGGAACTAGTTAAGAACTATTAGTTAGGAAAACTAGTTTATTTTTTGCGTCAGTCTTCTTTGAAAAGATATTTGATGACAAAATATTTATTTTCGAAGTTATTGCAAAGCAATTTTTGTAATCAGATTTTCAATGACCATAAAAGGAAATTTATCAAAAGATCCCGATCAAATTTCTAAGAAATAACGTCTTGAAATATTAAATCAAAATAATTCAGCAAAAATTGTGTGTAATTTAAGTAATTGCTGGAATTAAGCTACTTTTTTTCCCCTTGAAATTTCTTTTAGAATTTTTCGTATCATTGACCTGGGAAGATAAATTAAATCTTTTTTTTTTTATAAATACGCTAATTTTTAATTCTTTATGGTATAGAAATATCGCTTGCATTAAAACTTTGGCAATTTAATTTCTGCTGGAATATTATGTTTTTTCATTGCACAATAGTATTTTTATCCATTTTCATCATAAATACTCCTAAGTAACGCATGTTTTTTTCAAAGTAATGAAGAAAATTTTGCAAATCTTTCTTTTTTTTTTCAGTTTGTCTGTGAAAACGACTTTGTGCACTCATCTTGTATTTTGAGATAGAAAAAAATTGTAACATAAAAGAAAACTCTACTTTCCAAATTTTTAATTTCATTGGCTGAAATTTTACAGTTTATCTTTTGTACCATTATGCACGAACTTATCTTTTTCATTATTCCTTTTTTTAAATTTTAAATCGAATGTGTGTGTGTGAAATTTTTGATTTCATCTTACTTTAGTCAAGAAATGCAAAAATTATTCGTGAAGTGTGCAAAAACGTTGGAATTATTTCTTAGATGGAGTGGAACATTGTTATCACCTAAAATTAAAAAAAAAAAGTGAATAAATAAAAAAACCTGACCAGTGCGAAGTATTTGCGCTCGAATTTGCAATCGAATCAAACAAATTCATCAAATCTCCGTCTTTAAAAGAAATAATAATAAAGTCGGCTAAATTGTCGATAGTTTTGTTTTAAATGCTGTCTTACTTCTGAAGTTTGATGAAATATTGAGAAAGTTATGACTTACTCATAAAAAGACACTCTTGAGAAATAATACATACGATGCTATCCTGGTATACATTTTATTCGATATATTCTGCTTTTATTATCTCAAAAAAATGATTATAATACATAAATTTTCTTCACCGCAGCGAAGAAGTCTTCTCAATATATCTTCATTATAAGCAACCGCTTTGGCCATTTTCAGAAATATACCCTTAATATACTCCGTTGGTATTTTTTAAAACCATCATTAAAGTCCCAGCCTAAGTGAAAGTATTCCGTTCAAAAATTATGCGTTCTTCTAATTATCCCTCAGTACAGCGACGGAGGCTCATCCTTAACCCGAGAGAAAGCGCGCGGGGTCCGTACGGACCCCATGCAATTTGAAAGAGGAATTTCTTTTTATCTACTGACCTTGAAAGGTCATTCTCTTCAGTAGTCTACTTTTACACACCCCTCTACTCATAGCAGGTGGCAAAAATTCTTGAGGGCATTATTTCTCCTTTAACAAAGGGGTTGTCTCCTCTTGGGGTCTGACCGGACCCCGCGCGCGTTGTCGCGTGAGTCATTTGATCGCTGTTTCTCTCTGCAAGTGGACGCACATTTTTCGCTCCACCATGCCGACTCCTTACGAAAAAGAAATGGAGAGGCTTCGAGCACTTTTAGATGAAGTTGAAAGCGAAGAAGATGCTTTATCAGATAACGAAATTTGTTCTGATCTAGAAATTATGAGTGAACATGATTCAGAATCAGAATTAGAATTGTATGATGATTCTGATGAAAAAGAGCTTATATTGCACAATCAGGATTTCATTGGAAAAGATAAGTGCACATCATGGGCTAGAGAAAAATTTAAAACAAATGGTCGAACCCGTGCGAAAAACATCATATCGCATCTCCCAGGTCCCAGACTGGCTGGAAAGAATGCTGAAACACCAAATGAGGCTTGGGATGTTTTTATAAATAAAGACATTATTAACGAAATTATATTAAGCACGAACATTTTTATTCAAAAAATATCGCCAGAATATTCAAGAGCTCGAGATGCAAAAAAAAACAGATGAAATTGAAATTCGAGCGGTGTTTGGACTTTTATATTTGAGTGGTTTGCACAAATCATCGCACCTGAACGTTCGTGACCTATGGGCTACAGATGGTACTGGCATTGAAATGTTTCCTGCTACAATGTCGTATAAGCGATTTTTATTTCTTCTGAGATGCTTGAGGTTTGACAACATCAATACAAGAGAAGAAAGGCAAAAAGAAGACAAACTTGCGGCAATCAGAAACATATTTGAAACATTTGTCAAACTTTGCCGAGATTCCTATTGCGTAGGTGAATACGTCACGATTGACGAAAAACTTTTGCCCTTTCGAGGACGTTGCGGATTTCGACAATATATACCAAACAAGCCAGCAAAATATGGGATCAAAATTTTTGCTTTAGTAGATTCCCGAACATTTTACACTTCTGATATGGAGATATACGCTGGAAATCAACCAGAAGGACAATTCCAAAAAAGTAACAAACCTTTGGATATTGTTACAAGACTAATGCAACCGTTATATAAAACAGGAAGAAATCTCACTACAGACAATTGGTATACAAGTTATCCCTTAGCAAAACATCTTCTGTCTGAAAAAATCACTTTGGTTGGAACTCTTCGAAAAGATAAAAGAGAAATACCTCCAGAATTCACTGTAGCAAAAGGTAGAGAAGTGAATTCTTCCGTTTTTGCTTTTCAAAAAGACTTAATTGCTGTTTCCTACATTCCGAAAAAGGGGAAATGTGTCATTTTGCTTTCCTCAATGCACAACGATGACGCAATTGACGAATCAACAGGTGACAAGCGGAAACCAGAAATTATATCATTTTATAATTTAACAAAAGGTGCAGTTGATGTTGTGGATGAGATGGAAGCTAACTATTCCACTACCCGAATTACTAACAGGTGGCCGATGGTGATATTTTATTTAATGCTCAATATTGCGGCCATAAATACAAGGATAATATTATTATCAACACAAAAACCACCCCTCCAGTACAGAAGCAGGAGATTGTTCCTGAAAGATTTGGCTCTACATCTAATAAAACCTAACATCGAAAGACGTTCAAGACAAGTGGGACTTCCCCAAGACTGCCGTAAGAGATGCTTGAACGTTTGCAGCAAAGATGACCCTACATCTAAGAAAACAAAAACATCAGTAAATTCCAAAGGACGTTGTTATATTTGCCCGCGTAATAAGGACAAAAAATCATCTACTGCTTGCTTAAAATGTAACCAGTTTTTGTGCAAAGAACATACACTGAACCTATGTAAATCTTGCATCGATAAAGAAGATTAGAAATAGAGATGTTAAATTGCTCCAGGTTCGTAATTTAAATGTTTTTTTATTGTATTCAAGAGATTTGCTGAATTAAAAAATATAGAAAATCTTTAATTTTTTATTAATAAGCATTCTAACTTGAAATATTACTGAAAAAGTAGATTTAACTACTTTTGGTGCTCGGGGTCCGTCCAGACCCCGCGCGCGCTTCCGTGTTTGAATGAAAGGCGCGCTTTCTCCCGGGTTAAATTCCACTGCATTTCTTTGAACTTTTCGCTCGCTGGATCTTCGAACAAGGGAACTATTTTTCTACGCGGAGCAGTCGTTGATCACGCGATTAAAGGCCGCTCGTCGGCGCGCATTAAGACTCATTTGCGCGTTAATGAAACGACGTCCTTCTGCGCTGCCTCGTGGATTTATAGGCCGTGTTTTTTTTTTTTTTTTTTTGGGCAACATAGTGTACGTTGTTCGGTTTTGCCCCGAATTTTTCATATCTTGGACGATACATTACGTTATGTGGTTACTTCGTGTGCGGTCTCATAGATGGTGTTGATTCGAAGAAACTAAAAACAATTTATCTGTATGTTGTGTTGGTCTGCAATCTTTCACAACCAGTTGAGTTTTTTTAGCGGTTATTTCAAGTAATAATTGCGCAACTGTTTAAACTGGAGTTTCAATGTCGTTCTGTGAGATTTTCTGGAGAATCGGGAATTAACCTGCTGTAAAAAGCCTTTAAAATGATTAAATACGATATTCCAAATCAGCTGTTACATGTCTTTGTTTGTTTTCTAGTGACACGGTGTCTGTTTTTCGGCTTTGCCCCTTATTTTTCATTTCTTTTGTGATGCGTTATATTCCGTGGTAACTTCGTGTACGGGCTGATACATGGTGTTAATTCGAAGAAACGAAAAACAAATCATTGTAACGGCGTACTATACTGGTGTGAGAGATTGCTCAGTTTTTTGTAAAATATCTTAGCAATTTGCCCAAGTACTTTTTTTTCTACTGTTGAAACTATTTCTTCAATGTATGCCAATCAGATTTGTTGAGCACCGTTAGCATAAATGAACCTGGATAGATTCTATTAATTTTTCAATCTATTGGGTCAAAGAGAGAGAGAGATAGCAACTTGTTTGAACCTTCATTGGTTTGCATCCCAATTGAAAATATTTCTAATAAAAAAAGTGATTGTATCGCGTTTCTACCTGCAAGCAAGTCATAAAAGCTTGCTTCAATATTTCAAGGACTTTCTTTGCAAAAGCGTCTTCTCCTCACATTTCGTACAAAATCCTGTAATTAAATTTAAAAAAAACCACTCTTTGGTTGCTGAAATAAATGCAGTATACACTCTACGTATTGCGTACATTAAAGAAAATGTAGATATTAATGTATTCATAAGCATGAAATATGCGAAAATGAAATTTCGTTGAAGTTCTTATAAAGCTACAGTACTGACCAAAATATCCTCGGCCGTATCAGGGAAAATCACAACAATGACAGGTACTTTGGTCATTAGAGGTGTGAAGTGAAATGAGGTTAAAATTATTGCAAGTCTGAGAATTTGAGAGTTTTTCAAGACCAACGTATCTATTTTTTTTTTTTCCATTTTAATGCATCAAATTAGTTTAAGACAAGACATATGGTTACTTATTGAATAAAATAATAAAAATATCATAAAAAATTAGTTTAGTTTATCAAAAATTGAATCCATTCTGCTCTTCTGTAATCAAGTGAAGTAAAAAGCAATTTCAAATTCTTCTGAGAAGAAAAGATAATAAATGACCGCAATTGTACCGAAAAACATTTAATATTATTTTGGTCTGATAAAACCTTTAATCACAACAACTTTTCTTTTGAGCATTTAATCCGAAAGATTTTTTAATTTGTTACCTTTCTTTTGGTAGTTCATAATGGCAAACTTTAATTATTTTTTCTGTAAATGTTTCTACTACATATGCACGAGAAGACGATCAAACTTCGTCAAAAAAATACTTCAGTTATTAACCGTATCATGTAAAAATATTGGATTTCTCACACTTGCTGTATTTTTGGCCAGTAGTGTAAGTAGAACTATCGGTTCAACTGTTGGAGTTCTTATTCTTTCACTAACCACAAAAGCCGCGACAACTGGCGTCCCTCCTTTCAGAGAGAGTATCTTTTTCTTCTTTTCCATACAATTTCCCGCCTTCTCCTTTACCTGCTTGTCCCACTCAGACCCCGAAACTCGCCCCCTCTCTTTTTCTTTTTCTCCCCACGAAGTTTTGGAATGTCTTCAGACCCCCTTTATGGATAACCTCTTCCTTTGGCGTGACCCCCGTCCTTGAAACTGGCGGGGTCGCTAATAAAAAAGAGAGAAGTGGTTCACTGTGGAAAAACGCTATTTTTGTGGATACTTATATACATTAGATGTATTTGTACTGGTCATCTTTTTCTGTTTTTGAAAACTTGCTCTTCAATTGGTTTGGTCTGGCTAATTAAAAATATTCATAACACCACTATTGCGCCATTTTGAACGTTAGAGTTGGCTATCATATTTGACGATGTACAATTTTAGTATTGAATCTTGAACAAAATGTCGGTGTTTCACATTTGATGAGGAGTTATGCTGTACTTACGTTTTATCAGATGCTTATTGATAAAGTGGAAACATTTTATTGTATTTGAAAGAGTATATTAGTCTTAAATGCTGCATAAGAAAGCATAATATTCAAAGAAAAAATAACTTACTAAGAACTCGTCTTTGGAAAAGAATTTATGACGAGAAAAAAATATATTTTTAAATTTTGAAATAAATTCTGCAAACTGTTGGTATAGAGCGTTGCTAGGACAAATAAAACAATAAAATACATTGATCAACTGTTAGTTATGAACTAAAACTAATGGTCAAATCTTTTAAATTTCACATAACTCCAATTCAATATTAGGTGAATATGTATGAATATATTCTTTCTCTTAGATCGTATTCCAAATGCAATGTTCTTATTTTCTAATAATATCCTTAAAATATGTCAAAATACTGTTATCTTTCTTAATGTTCAATGACTAGTAAAGTAAATGTGGTTTTTTAAATTTTATTTATTTTACCTACTACCAGGATATATATATATATGTATAATATGTGTGTGTGTGTGTGACACACTACTCGTGTGTATACATAATGCTTTTCGACAAATCGGTCGGTACATTTGTAATTGAACAGAATTACTATCTTTATTTTTACAGTGCTTGCATAAATATCACACAAATATCACATCAAAATCATTTTCATCTTGTTTTCATAGAGTTAAATTTATTCATTGGAAAACTTTAATTTTACAAGAATCCTCTTAGCGGCGTTTTCGTTTTGTTTCGCCTTGCTTTGCCATTTAATTAAAACTCAAATGTTAAAAACGATGTTATTCTAAGCAGCCTCTCTTTTATTTAAACCTAATTAATCTTTTCAAATAAACTGTCTAAATAAAAACTCGTGTTTTGTAATTTATAAGCGGTTATATTTATTGCAATCAGTTTTGTGTTTAGTTTTACGACAACGCAAACATGAGTGTAATATGTTAACAAACACTTGATTCTTTTGTTAGTGCTTTCTTAGACAATGGGTAAATGTGTTTTATATTTTGTTTTCTAAATGTTTTTAATTTGGTCCTGTGTTCATTATCTTCACCAAGAAACTCAAGAAGTAATAGGTTTCACGGCAAGTGCTAGTTAAAATTATTTGGTTGAGTTGTTCAATCGAATGAACGTTTAATAGACTAGAAAGAAGAATTTTATTCATAGTGCATTAACATTCATACAGCTTCTGCAAAAACGCTATTGAAGTGCGATTTTCTCACAATTTTAGGGAGTCATTTTTCTTTATGAAGTGGTTACTTCTTAATTTTCTGCTTAGGGAAAAGTGTTCGTTATATTAAACAGAATCAAATCATAAAGTAATTTTTAAGAACGAGTTTTTCCGTATTATTTCAATAGATATTTATTATGACTACAATATGCACATAAGAAATGTATTAACTCTAAAAATTTTATTGATATTTTACTAAGAAGTATTTTTGCTCACACATTCTGTTATCATTTGTTATAAACCTTATTTATTCTACATAGACCTACAGCACTTTTAGTTGATACTAATTATATTTTCTATAGCCGTCACACAAGCATCGCAACGTTTCAAAACAGATTGTGCATACCTTTCTGACAACATTTCGAATTTTCCGATGTTACGTTTTTTTTAATTGATTATTATTATTTATTCATTTATTTTATTATTTTTATTTTTTTAATTTTCATTTTCCCACACGTTCACAAAGGGGGATAAGGAAGTGCTAGTACTTTGTTCAAAAATATATTACATGAATATTACTTACCATATCTACATTTGGCTCTTGATAAACGACCCTTTTTTCGTTATTGTCATTTTTGAACGGTATTCTTATACATATTGTGTGCTTCTGTATTGACAAAAAGAGTGCATAAATGGACATGGTGTAACTAAAAAGTAACTAAACAAAATCTCTTGAAGAAACCTTACGATAAACAAACTTTAATCCTTCCTGCTGGAAGCCCTAAAAAAGCAAAACTTGCGAATTCATTAACGCGAAATAATTTAATCGTGATCTTGTTACCGATTTCCGTAGTTTTTCAGGCCTCGACTGAGATGGAACGAAGCTAAGTGAACTCTTTTTTGTGATACATGCATAGAGAGCTCTCTTTTTTTTTTTTCTTTTTAGTTGATGGACGTAACACTCTATGACAGGAGTGTTAATGGCATGAAAGTGCATTTTAGGATTACCGCTTGCTGGTTGGTAGTTGAATTTAGCCGACTCTTTTTGAGCTGAAATTTTAAAAGTGATTGAATGTAATTTAAGGATTCATGTTTTATAAAATGTTGAGAATGGTATGAAAGTAAATTATTAATATTTTCTGCGGATGTTGTAATTTTATTATTTATTTTAAATAGACGTTGCATGGAATATCTCAAAAAAAAAAAAAAAGTTGTGTTAATTGACGCATGTTCAGTAATTAGGCTTAAATGTAAGAAAGAAAGTAAAATATCACATCAACGGTGCAGAAAATTAATTTTATGACTAAAAATTTAAATTTGTACCTTTTTGAATCTTTATTTAGTTTTTTTTTTTTTTAATTTGGAAAAGTCAGTTACTTTGTTATTTATTAGCATTCCTTTTTAACGGTTTTTCTGTTGAAAACCTCCCTATGTGATCTTTTAAGCATTAAACGAACTCTGTGCCAAATTTGGCAACGATGCAACTTAAACTGTGGATTTGTATGAGGAACATAAATATGCACAAGCACATATACGTCCATTTTTATGCACATAGGTTTATTCTGATTTTTTTTTTTTTTTTGGAACTCTAGCTAAACCTTTTTTTAAGGACGAATACTACTTTATTCACCGGTGATTGACACGAAACTATTTTCTCATGTCTCGTCAACTTACCATTATCTTTCTGTTGAAAGCCATAAAATTCGGAACGAAACTAAAAATGTATATTGTTAGTAATTAAGTTATGTACTTGAATATTAGTTATCAAACAGTTTAATGTATTCTGTTGATTTTTTTTATAGAAAAGCTGTAGTTCTTTAATACCTTGACATTGCACATGTTACACGATAGGACATAACTTGTGTCCTAGCATTTAACGTGTGAAATTAATTTATGCCTAATCTAGTTCTGCTAATGATTGTTAAATAGAGATGCTTTAACTATTTAACCAGTTATAAATAAACTACATTGATTTGTCCTAAATTGAACCTGGGTAATTCGTATAAAATTGAACTATACTACTTAACGTAGCAGGATGCTGTATTAACTTATGTTTAATTGTATTACTACAATTGGACCATTTTTTAATTCGCAATCGTTTACTAAACTTCCAGTAAATGTGCACAAAAATCTAGATTTAAAGAACTTCAAAATATGAAAAGTATTTTAATCATTTAAAATATCATCACATTTAAAAATCGTTGTGATCGAAAATGCGCAGAAAAAACGAAACTGGTGTATTATTGAAAAGCGTAACAATTATTTTTCTTTTTTATTGTCAACGGTATTTAAAGCTCCACTTGTGTGCAAAATATTCTTATAAACGTTACGCTTTACCGAAAAATATTTAATTTTTATGTTTCACAATGTAATTCATTTCTTTTTTTCTAAGCGTAGGAATAAACACCAGCTTTATAGATAAGCATGAAACAAAACAGAGCACGAAAAACTAATTTGACATTCAACAATTTGAAACTGTATGTTCATTTCCAAGTATTTTATCTCAACTGGAGCAGATATTTATTCAAATAAACAAGATGCATTCTAATATTCTATTCCATCTGAATATTGGAATGTGGGATGCTAATCGAAAGAATTTGAGAACTGCTTCGCTGTATGAGATTTCAAATGCTCATTTTTTCTTTCTTCTAATACACATTCTTCTAAGCGAGAAAAATGAAAAAAAAAAAAAAAAAACGAGATCCATTTGTTTCTTTTCATTATTCATTTAAAAGGTGACAGTACTAGAAAATTGCTGGTCGGGGATAAAAAAGTGGAAGAGGAGAGAAAATTCTAAATCGATACATTATATCGACATTTCTGCGGATAATATACTTGCCTTTCCTGCTATTAACAGCGCATACTGTTCTTTATATGGAACAAAAAGGCAATAAAGTTAGGGAAAAAATTATTTAAAAAAAGCTAAATTAAAAAGGAAGCAAATTTAAAAAAAAAGGTATTTTTCTCCTGAACGTCAATTACGCAACAGATTCGATTATCGGAATCGAAATCGATAATAAACTCACGTCATTAATTTTATAGATCCAATCTTCTTTTTCATTTTTTTTCCTTTAAAAAAAAGCTTATCTGGCAACGGCATTTTAAAGGGTTATTTCCCTTCCATTTTAATACCGATACTAAAATCGTCTGCGTGTTATAAAAGCATAAATTTTTTCGCCCTGATCTAATTGCGCTGGAAGCTAAATGCATCTTGTTCTTTTTTGTAGCGGAAAATTGGAGTTCGAAGAATGTAACGAAAGTCCTTTAACGCCCATTAGGTAGAGTTTTTGGGGATGATGCAAAAGTCAGCGAAATTCGTTTGCACCATATTCGAAGTTCCATCCAGCTGATGACAATAGTGGAATCAAAATAATGATATGTTGCTATGATTTAGTGTATATATTTTGTGACGAAAAATTTTAACTTTTCGATTTTATTCTGATTGTGAAATACTAGTTACTTTTCATGGCAGCCATTTCTGGCATTGTTTTTGATCTGCTGTTTTCTGTGTTGTTATTATTGATCGTGCTTAGTTCTTTTGAGTTATGATATTAGTATCTAACGTGTAATTTTGCGATTTTTTATTGCGTTTTGTTAGACTTGCTTTGCTGAATCATGGGTTTGTGTATTCTGTAGTGGAATACTAGCTTTTATGTGTGTTCTATTCAAGCTATTTCTTTTGATCTTAACATGGGTAAACTAAGGAATTGTTTGATTTTTTTTTGAGAATAAAATTAGTTTCAACGTAAATGATATATACCGTCACATAGATATTTACTATATGACCGTTTAATATGAATGTATACGTTCTTTATCCACTATTAGATAAACTTACCTTTATTTTCGAGTTATAAAAAAGTTCATTCAAAATTTGTCTTCAATACAATTTTCACGTGTCTTAAGCAAAATATTGTCAGGTTAATTTCGAGAGCACGTCAGAAACTGTATATATTAAGATTTTCTTCATTCGATTTTTATATTCAAAAATGCGGGAAATGGGAAATAAGGAAGATTCCTTCTGCTGAAATGTAAAAGATAATAATACTACAACAAAATTGCACAAAAATTGCAGAATTTGGAGGGTGAAATTTCTTCCACAAACTCACGCCCGAAACACGTGTCTAAAATTCACTGTAAATGCGCGCAATTTAAAGCTGTAATATTATATTTTACAGTAAATAGGACTTAAACAAAGAGACCCAGTGACTCAGTAGTCAGCCCTTAGCGCTTTCACGCCGTAAACCTGGGCAAGATTCCCGGATTATGCTCTGCCGATTCGGCCTTTCATCCCCTCGATAAAATAAGTGCGAAGCTTGCTTGAGAACTGAACCCTGGGGACTCCACGTTTGGCTGACCACCAAACCAGAACAGTTGCCTTCCATTCCAGAGCCTTCGGTCAAGAAAACTGAGATGGGAACAGCAGGCCTTTGGCCCCCATAGGCTGCTGCGCTAATGGGTTTAGTTTAGTTTTGGGACTGGGAAGTTTAGAGACAAAGCATCAATAGTCTTCAAGCTCACACACATAGTTTATTATTATTTCTCTCTTTTAACATTTAGGAAATATCTCCCACATCAGCAGAAAACCGACCAAAACCAAATATCCGGGTACTTTCCATTTCCTTTAAATTCAAAGTGCCCGGATTTTCGGTTTCTAACTTCGGTTTCGGTCGATTTTCTGAAGGTCTGGAGAACGGCCCTAAAACATTTAAATGCTTGGGTTTAAGCATACATCTGTATTTACAAAATGTGGAAAAGAAATGTTTTAGTAATCGAAATCCATGTACGTATATTCTGGCAGCTTCTAATTCAAACTTGCATTTATACTTTGATAAGTATTGTTGCCATTTTGGCTGAAACTGTAAATTACTTGATTTGAATTTTTACAAATGGATTTTTTCAATAAAAGAAGTTACAGCGTAGCATCATCGAACCCGATACATCGCTGTTCTAAAATATGGATATTGAGGTTCTCTCCCTACCTCGCTTAATGCATTTTTGCTTTCATATTTCCTTTTTGCTTTAATTGCAATTTAAAAATATTAGAAGTCTCTGACATTTTACATCATCGTAATTCATCTTTTTCTGCCGTTGAAAACAAGAAATAAAAGAAGAGTTTCAACTAAAAATGTCCTTAAATGTCTTTAATGCTTCTTTTTCTCCAGTTGAAAACAAAAAATAAATGAAAAGTCTCCTCAAAATTTCCTTAAATGACCTCTTTTCCAATAGCATGTTGTCATTGGTGCAAATTTTCTTTTATCTCGACTTATTAAATAAATTACGTAAAAGCATAAAAGCTCTTCTAAATAATGCCCGAGACAGACCCCCTGAGTGCAACAAATTCGAATTTGTTACATTTCTGCGCAAAGTACCCCAAATTAATTTTACGGGCTATAATTTTGATTCTAGCTTTCATTGCAAAACGGGCCGATCTGTTCGAAAATAATTTGCAAGGAGGAAAGAAAATCGAACACAACAGGTGTGTTCTATCGTTCCAAAAATGAAGCAGTTATTACTCTTCGAAAATTTTTGCAGGCTTCGGTTGGGTCGCCGCCTTTTAATGCGAGAGCATTTTTGTTAATGAAGCATTTTTCTGCACAGTCTTCCGTTGGATAGAAAGGTTGGAAATAAATTTTGTATAATTTTCCGCAACCTGTATGGCTCATTTACTCCGGGCACGCGATGCGGAATCGGCGTTTGTGAGGCGCGAGATCAATTTTTGCAATTAGAAGTTTATTTTGCGTGGCTGTGTGTGTGTTTTAAAAAGACTTCATTTGTAATCGTGCTTGATTTGCCAATAAAGTTCCTTTCTAATAATTAATGCAGTGTTCTTAAATTTGCTTTGCTTTTTGTTATCGCACTTTTGCTTTTGAACTTAATGTTGGTACTATGATGAGTTGAAAGTTGGGGTTAATTGAATGATAAAATTATTTTAATCATAAAGCGTATGTTAACGTCTCTTCAATAAAATTTCGCACAAGAATACACACAAATAAAATAAGGTCGTTCTGAGAGATTTCAACATTTTAAGAGAAAATGCTGAGTAACTGGTTGATGTTTGAGAATTAATCTTTTATTCTTTTGACAATATTTATTCGTCTACTAGCTTATTACCCGGCGTTGCCCGGTATTGCGTTGTTATCTTTAACTTATTTTATGCTAAAATGAAAGAGGTGAGCCTTAAACTGATAATTCATTGTTAATCCTAATCTTAGTTGAAAAATACTCATTTTTAAATGTGTTAAATTTTTCCATTTGTATGCTTACAGGCTTATCTCTATTACTGTATCTATTCAAAATTGAAAGAAAATGGTTATTTTGAAACAAAAAATTTGAATTTTGAGATTTTTTGAATTTTTTAAAATTTCAAAACCCCGTATATGTGAATTCTAGTGCATCAAGGAACCTCTGTTCCATGTTTGATAAAAATCCGACGAAAACTGTGGATTTGCATAAGGAACAAACATATATATATATAGACAGATACATCCGTTATATATATATATATATATATATATATATATATATATATATATATATATATATATATATATATATATATATATATATATATATATATGTTAGTACTACACAGCGAAAGTTTAGTTTCACTTTAAAATACGGTCTAGTACTCAAATGCAAAAAATATGAAAACCAAATGATCCCTTTCCCCTTTACTTCGGTAAGTGGACCGGCTCCCTTAATTAATTCGACAAGTACTTAAGGGCAAGATTTAATCTATAACAAAAAAGTACCCCTATACTCTTCAGAATCGTATAATTTATAACCTGATCTTTCGGAACAGAGGATATACGGATTTAAAAGTGCTGGGTGAATGTGGAATTTTGGAATAGTGAGGAGAGCTTTGCGAAGACCTGTCGCTTTCTTTACTGTCATGTAATAGATGGCTGTACTCTTCATAGTGTCGTAACTCATTGAAGATCCTTGGTTATTATAGCTTTAGTTATCAAAACGTAACACTGCAAAAAATGAGCTGTTTTTACGGCATAATACTGGCAGCCAACGTTCCAATTCAAAACTGTAAATTGCACAGTACCGTAAAGTCGGGTTACTTGGACCCACAAGAAGGTTACTTGAGCCCACAGTAAAATGATAAAATCTGGGTTTGGTACTTGCATTAGAGACTGCAGAGTGCTTCTACCTAGAGGAGAAACGAGGAACTACGTACAAGTCTTCAACTAATAAGTACCAAACCTAGATTTTATCATTTTACTGTAATGGGCTCAAGTAACCCCTTAGGGTCCAAGTAACCCGACTTTACGGTAATAAACTGTTAAACTAGCTATTTTGCAGTTACTTACTGTAAAGTTAGCAATTTTAGTTTATTGCCGTAAAATTTAGCTGTATTATGCTGTAAAAACAACAGTATAATACTGGCAGCTGAGGTTCCTGTTTAAAACTAAAATGCACGATGATTAACTGTAGAATTAGCAATGTTATTGTTTAGTACTGTAAAGTAGCAATTTTACAGTTTCTTACTGTAAAATTAGCCATTTTTACAATTTATTACTATAAAGTTAGCTGAATTCTACTGTAAAACAACCTTCATTTTTTACAGTGAAGTTGCACAAATCATTTCTCACCAACAAACATTGATAATAATCTATAACTCTAAACACTCGGCAGCGCAGTGAGATATCATGTGCAATCGAATAAAAACATATTTTTAGCGATTAATAAGCAAAACTACGCCATCTCTCTAAAATGTCTTCTCTGAAATATATGCCTTAGTATGTAGATATTCACTATGGGGAAAATTTTGACTCGACTATTGTTCGTGGTTAAAAGACTAGAACAGCCATGTAGATATCGCTCGCCATCCCTAAAATTGATTTCAAATTTCCAAAGAAAATAAGTCTTTGCTTAACTTGATTTTTTTTCACATAATCTATGAATGCTGACGCTCAGGTAACTGGATATTTTTCTTTTAAATTACATTTCATACATTTAATGTTTTGCTTATTTGAAAGTCTACGAAAGTAATTTTTAAAAGCGTAATATCTGAAAGAAAAAAAGTGACAAATGCATATTCCGTACTTCTGTTCCAAATTGCATTTAGCCACCATGATCTTCAACATGCTGGATCCTAGTTACAACCACTAATTTGCTGCACACGAACTTTCAAAAAACGAACTACAATGTACACCAAAGAGTTGCAATTGCTACACTCAGGTGATTGTTCGTTATCAGTCCTAAAATAATAATAATAATAAAAAAAAAACCTTCCCTTCGTCTTTTTCCCCTTGGTTCATAACACCTCGCATTTAAAAAATAATAATAAAGGAAAAACCTTTATCAAGAATACGGAGAAAAAAAAAGACGTACCCTCAAACAATTTTTTAATTTTAAAGTGTATCAACAATTGGAAGTTATTGTGCGAATTCTTTTTGAAACGACGCATAAAAGAGAGAGAGAGAGAGAAAAAATCATATCTTTGTGCCCACCGTTTTTCATCAGACGAGTCAATATGCTGCAACTGCTACCTCTCTTTGGCAAGAGGGAGTTTTCCCCCTTTCCGCAGGTTCTAAAATTTTTTATTTAATTATTTACTTCCATTTTTTTCTAATTTATTTCAAAGAGTTATTTCTTTACACTTACCCCACACAAAATTTAATCACGAACTAGAATAATAAAGAGATAACGAAAAGGGCTTTGATCCGTTTTTAATTAATGTTTGATAGTCCTGTTCGCGGTGCTTAAAAAAGAAATTGTTTTTCTTTTTCGTGCGGCAACATATTCGTTTATTTCAAAAATGTTTATCGATAACATGTTTGGGGTCTTTTTCTTTTTTTTTTCCCTTTTTTTTCTTAATTTATTTTTGTTTCATTTTTATTCTTTGCGAGTTTTGTAGCTGATACTAGCTGGGTTTTTAATTCGCGCTCAGATGTTTACGTGTTTATGTGTTCTTGTAGCACTCAAGGCATCTACTAAGAAATTTACACGTAAAAGTGTGGGGTCCATACCAGATTTTTTAAAAGGTGATCATATTTTTCCCTACAAAATGTAAAATAATAGAATAAAATTAAAAAAAAAATCATATTTCTACGAATGGCTTCCAATAGGCAGCGTTCGTTATTTAACGACGACATGTATGAAGTTAAACATTTTATAGTTAAAGTTACCACGGAACATAATAATCTATCATGCCTTAACATCTATGTTAAACCTAATTTAATGGTTTAATTCCTTTTGTCTGTTTATTAATTTCCTCTAGGAAGCAATTCTTCTTTGCATGAACGAAATGGGAACTTCAGCTTCATATAAGAAACCTAATTACTAAAACTGATCTAAATATTTTGCTAGCTGATGGTGATAATAATCTTGACTCCTGAATGCAACGGGATACTGCCTGACAGGAGCCAAGACGGAAGCAATTAATCTTTTATGATATGCTTTTATAAATTCTTATGAGATTAGGCTTGCGTGGTGGAAGTATTCTTGACATTAATTTGTCAGAAAGCGATAAACACTGCAGCATTGTACTAGCTATGGAGCTAATGTTACACTATATATCATTTAAGGTATCTGAACTCGTCTAGTCTCCATGTAAGAATAGCAATTGCATTCGTATTGAATTTCGCAATTGCATTGAATAATCTAATTGATATCCATCATGTGAATGAGGTTGGTAAAACTAAATATTAAATAGTTTCTGAATTCTGCGACGGGTATAGAGTTGGAAATTGCTTCATTAAGTCACGTGCCTATTAGCTATATTTTCGTTTTGACATCACTTTTCACCTAACTCAGAAATCAAATCTACTTTTGATCACTTTCTTTGTATATGATCCCAAATAGATTAATCGTGCAAGCATTACTTAAGCAAATCGAGAACTCATTAATTAAATCACTTTCGCTTTCGATCACATGCGGCAGAAGACTTACAGTCGATTTTCCACTCAAACCATTGACTGAATTCAACAATTTCAAGTAAGTAGAAGGTAGATTAAAGCACAGGTAGCTGTAGTAATACTTTCTTAGTTTTGTTTATCACCACTATCCGAAAATACACATTTCATTCAACCCACAACCTAAACATTAAACAATTTGCCGGTGTCAAAAAATGCACAAAACGAAACTGTTCACTAAACTCATGAACTAAATTAAACCACACGTGGCTGAATTATGCTCTCTGTTTCGGTCACTTCCTCCACCAGTAACCAAAAGTATACTTAACTAGTTAGTTTTGCAATCACTACATAAACAAATCGAGAAATCATAATTATCTCACTTTCGCTTTCGATTAAATACAACCAAAGCAGCATTAGTAGATTTCCCACTCACGGCCACGGCCTAAATTAAGCTACAAAAAAAAAAACTGCTCTGTACGACTAACCTTGAGTTCCTTGCCTGTGGGATATGTTTGGTAGTTCTGACGAACTTTCTCACTTTTTCTCGCCTTTCTGAAGCATCTTTGTTGATCCTCAACTCTTTACCTCATCTCTTTTAATTAACGCTTCTTTCACCTCATCTGAAGACATATGCTGGGCAACTTCTTTTTTTTTTCTACTTCACCTGATTGATACTCGAAGGAATTCTCCTTCTCAAAAGGGAGAAGCTGGCAGTAAACGGAAATATTCTTGTTTAGGGTTAAAAGATGATGCAATCCTTCTATTCCCAAGATGACTCTTAACTGGTCTTATTGGAAATCCTTGGATTGCAGACAACTCGAAGGGTGATGTTCATCCGCTGCGTTACAACGATACATATTTATCTACCTCCAAAAAAGCATGACGATCTAAAACAAGGTAAAATCACTGGAGACCAAATTATACTTTCCGTTTCGGTCAATTCCTCCACCAGTGACCGAAAGTAACATTCTCATTCCAAGTACGACATAAACAGAGAAATCATAATTATCTCACTTTCGCTTTCGGTTACATTTACAATCAGAGCTACGAAGTATTTTCTACTGAGGGCCACGGCCTAAAGTAAGCTGCCAACAAAAAACTGCTCTGTACGACTAACCTTGATTTCCTTACCTGTGGGACATGTTAGGTAGTTCTGATGAACTTTCTCACTTTTTCTCGCCTTTCTAAAGCATCTTTGTTGATTCTCAGATTGCAACTATTTACTTCTTCGCCCGCAACTCTTTTAATTAACGCGTCTTTCGCCCCATCTGAAGACACATGCTGGGCAACTTCTTTTTTTCTTCTACTTCACCTGATTGATACTCGAAGGAATTCTCCTTCTCAAGAGAGAGAGAAGCCGGCAGTAAACGGAAAGAGTCTTGTTTAGGGTTAAAAGATGATGCAATCCTTCCATTCCCAAGATGATTCTTGGCTGGTCTAATTGGAAATCCTTTGGCTTTTCGCCGGATTTAAAGTAATTACTTAAGTTTAATGGATTGCAGACAACTCGAAGGGAGATGTTCTACCGCTGCGTTACAACGATAGATATTTATCTGCCCCGAAAAAAGCGTGACGATCTAAAGCGGCGTGTCGTTCTAATTAATATTCCGTTCTTAAACGAGAATTTTCTGCTGCCAGAAGGAACATGTAGAGCTTATTTGAGAGAAGGATGATCTTTTTTTTTTATTGAAGGAAACGCTTGAACTTTTGACACAGTGCTAAGAAATGTTGATGGTTTTTATTTTTTTTATCGAGTTTAATTTTACTTAGCGCATCCTATTTTCTAGGAAAAAAAAAAGCTTTGTGAAATATTTTATGCATAATTTAACATCTTTTTCAACTGGTGTAGTAAACTGCCGTGCTAAGCGCAAAAGTGGTATCTGCACTCGTTAACAAAATTGGGTTATTGTCACCAGGTGATTCTTTGTAATGTATTTTAACTTAATGCAATGTTTTATGGTCATTTGAGGACGGGAAATATTTCAAAGAAAATTCTGAAAAAGTACCTCCTGAATCAAATACATCGAGGTGCAAAATTTTAAACAGAAACATCTCAGTTTGAGATCTTCTGTAGATATCACATTTGTGCTTAGCACGGCAGTATAGTAGACAATTCCACGGTAACAGACGTATTGCATTTACTACAAACATTAATAAATGGTTACACTGATTATTCAGGGGTGCCCACAGGGGGGGATTATGGCGCAAGTTGCGTCATCAAAATTTTTGGGGGGATTTTTTAAGACTAAATTATTTATTATTATTATTTTTTTTTTTTTGATTTAATTTATTTACTGATTTTTTTAAATAAAAATTATTAATAAATTAATTGTTTAATTTAAATTATTTCGTTTATTACTTTATTGTTATTTATTTATTTATTTTGTGTGTGTGTGTGTGCTTGGAATATGTGGAGGAGCAAAAAAGAGATTCTATTCTGCCCTGCGCATGATTAGTACTTCTAAAAACTAATAATAAATAAAAAAAACAATAGAAATAATTTTAAATAAATATTTTTTAAATAAATAGATAAATAAACATTTTTTAAATAAATAATATTTAAAAAAGAATAAATAAATATTTAAAAAATAAATAAATAAATATTATTTTAGAAAAATAATAAAAAAAAAAAGAGGGGTAAAAATAAAAAATAAAAAGCAACAGAGGGTTGTGAAAAATTTTGGAGGGGAATTTGCGCCATTGAGCTTGGGGGGAGGGATGGGCACCCCTGCTGATTATCATACAATAGAATCCAAATACGTAAGATCCTTGAATAAGGACACCTCTTATTTGATTTTTTACCTTTTTTTCATTTTTCTGTACTTAATGGTATTATTAAATGTTAGTCACACATTTTTTCAAGTATTTACTTTGTAAAAATGGACCAGGAAGTACTATAAATTTTATAAGTAGCTGTTAATGTGTTTACAAGCGTTGAAGAAAATATTATTTT
>JAXGGA010017000.1:0-25367 GCA_038373865.1 Uloborus plumipes | reverse complement strand
GTTCAAAATTCAAAATTTTGAGATAACTTATACAAATGTATAATTTGTTTTAGACACAACGGGTAACTCTCCCCATGCACCACATAGTATCACATAGGGCCACAAGATAAAAAGCACAACAGTACAAAAATATCAAAAGAAACACAAAATGATGATTTTTATGGATTTTGTCATCTTTTTAAAATTATTAATATATTTAAACCTCAAGTTACATAAGACACTTTTTGGTTCCAGAATGCAACAAATGATCGTAAAGTTTCACAATTAATTTGTGAAGTTTCACAATAAAGAAAACTATAACTAATTCAAGGAAAAATCGTAATTTCTTGTCAATGTTCTTTTCCCCTCTATGGTCAATTTTTCTTTGATGGAGCTTTCACTCAAATTTTTTCACTTAATTTTCAAGGAATTTAAATAAGTTATATGTTGGAATAAAATGAATTTGATATGATAGTAATGGACTATTAAAAAAAACATTGAATTTTGAATATGCATTCGTATTTCTATTTATTCACCACTAGCAGTTCTGATATAGTGCGATGACAGTAATCTCATCTTTTTAACCCTTTGACGGTTATGGAAATGAGCAGTTTCCGTTTACTTAATTCGCGCAGCATTAGGAGTAAACAGTAGTCGAAAGTGGCAGCTGTTTTCCCCCGCCGTTCTTCCGAAAATGTCACCTTTTTCTGGCGATGCCGTAGATAGCTCACCTCGCGCGTTTTAAAAAATTCTTAAAGTATTTATAGTACAGTACATCAGTACAGAATAATAATGGCGAACGAAGTCAGCTCGTCAGCGCGCATTGGGGAAAAATTTCACTACGCGAGTAGTGCTCATTACTAACCATTTCGGTCAAAATCTTGCTCCCGAGCGGAACTCGTTTGCGCGCATTATGAAGCACGATTCGATTGCGAGCTGAACTCGTTCATAACCATCAAAGGGTTAAATATTAGTCTTCTGTAAGCAATTTCTTGTTACTGGTATACTAAAAGATACCAATTTCCTTGATCATCGGTGCTATCTTTAATTTGTAATAAGTTGATTTTTCCAAAATCATTTTATTTCGTTTTTAATGCTTAAACAAATTTCTATCGTTAATTACAGGCTCAGCATGAGAACTGATCTTTTTTACTTTTAACTGAATAGTTTATTTCTTAAAGTAATATTTCTTATAAAGAAAGAACTGACTTTAGCGGTTGCATCTTCTACTATTTTGTTTTGGTAGTTAATTGCAATAATAGTGCACTGATTAGTAACAATTTCTGATTAATAATAAACTAATACAATTATAAATTTAAAAACTGGGAGTTACAAATTCAAAAGATACAAATGAGATCAAAAATAGAGATGTTTCCTTTTCGAAACAAGCGGTTCAAATGATGTCCACTCTAATACAAATGTCCTTAGATGCTTCTAGTTTCAAATTGCACTCCGAACAAATAAATCAAAATATTAATTTCCTCACACATAAATTTCCTGTTTAGCATAATGTAGAAGTTCAAAAACTATTTTGCAACTAGTATTTCCAATATTTACTTTTGATAAACTCTTAAATCGAAGATTTCCAAACATTTTCTCACATTCCTTGCGAGCTAGATTTTAAAATTAAATTGCTGTAAATGAGATATTAAGAAATTAGCATATATTCTTGAAATTATTCAAGTTTATGAACTCAATATCGTATGAAATTTCAACAGTAGGATATAAACCTGCGTTCGGAAAGCTTCCCTCTATTTTTAATCTGAAAGTGACTGTCGAAATTTGATGTTCTAAAGCGAGTATAAATGGAGGAGTTACCGACACAATCTGAATACATCATTTTGCATTCATAAGTTGCGAATAGAAAATTATTGTGTTTGCGAATCGAACTCCATTTTGTAGGATCAACGTTGAATTTCAATTTGCGAACGAGGAGCTTATGTGTATTTGTTTTAGCATTTCAAAGAGTTTAGGATATTATATTTCTATCGAGTAGTTTAAGACTATTGACAGCAGGATACCATGTATCAGATAAAAATATTTGCTGTACTGCGAAAAAAAGATGTTGTTTTTACAGTATAAAACAGCTAACTTTATAGTGAGAAACCGTAAAAATTGCTAATTGCATTTTACAGTTTTAAACTGGAACCTGTGCTGCCAGTATTATACTGCTATTTTTAAAGTATAATACTGCTAATTTTGTGATAATAAACTGTAAAATCGTGGTAATACGCTGTAAAATTGCTGTTTTCCAGTAATAAACTGAAATTTCTAATTTTACAGTTTATTACTGAGCATTTTACAGTTTTAAATTGTAATCTCTGCTGCCAGTATTATACTGTAAAAACAGCAGTTTATTTTTTGCTGTGTGAGAATTAGAAAAATATATAATCAATAGTTGTTTCACATAGCGTTTAAAATGCGTTTATAATAGTTTATTACCGTCCTCCCATCCGGTGCCAGGCTCCGAGCTCATTTTGAAAAATGAGCCACGACGCCAACTACTGATCGAAATGAAAATAAATATCATTTTTTGAATAATAACCAGCTCTAGTGACAACTGAAGATATTAACTCAGATCAATTTTGTACACACATAAGGCAACTTTTCCGCACTGTTGAAAATATGAGATAAAAAAAAAAAAGGTATTTTTTGATGCACCCTATTGCACAGCCCTGTACTCGCGAACAGTTCCACTTAAAAATGGATAGATGGGTTGTGGGTGATAACTTTCAGAAGTTTTCAATTTAAAATTTGAATTTGCTTTATCCTTTTGACATGTTCAACTAAACTATGTATTTGAAATTAGCATCGTTCCACGTTGTTTGATTGTTCCTACGTTGTCCAAAATGCTTTTTATTTTTCTCCTACTTGCTATCTTACCTAACATCTATATTTTGGTAAGATCAGAGAATACCTGACGCATGCGTAAATGGGCGGAAGGTTTTACCAAAGAATATCGGACAGTACTTAATATTTGGCTGCATAATGCTTTCATTTTAACTCCTTAAAAATATTATTTTCTTATCAATTTGACTACATGCCAATGTAGAAAATGCGTAGTTGAAGTTAAAGTTCAGTTAGTCCAAGTCGATGAAGAGTTATCCACAAGTAAGTCCAAAAAGTGTCCAAAATCGCCTATCATGTTTTACCTATTTTAATGCTCATCCCGATTAACATTTATAATTGGGAGGGAGAGAGAAAGCAGAGTTGGATTCGAGTGAATAAAAAAAGTAGGATCTTTAAACATAATTAAGTTAAGTAAACTGATCAACGTACATCAGCATCATCAATATACCCAAATAGTACAAATATAAAATTACGCTAGTTCAAATTCACAGTGGCAGGCTCAACATGTACTTTCATTTCAAAATTCAATTATCATTAGCATGTTGCAACCGTAAGAGCAGTTTCACGACTATGTGACGATTATATCGATAATTTGAATGCTGCTGCTAATGCGATAGCGTGCGTGAAACTAATTTTTATTAGTAGTATGAAAGCAGAATGTATTCAAATGATCGATTTTTAACATAAACTAGTAAAATCTGCATGTGCGGAATATTTCTCTGCCAGCTATTATATTTTGAACTGAATGCAGTATCTAGATTAATAAATGGTCTAGTTAAGTACCTGTTGTCATTAATCTGGTTTAGAATAAATGTTAGAATCCTTTGTGATAAAATGTCAAAGGATTTGGCTTTTTATTCCATGTGTTTTGTAATAAAAGGATATTTTACCATTGAAATAATTTTATATTTTATACCTCTGTGAACAAAATTGTTTAGGAATACGTTTAACACATTTCTATGTGCATGCAAATCGTTCTCTTTTCCGTGTTGTTCTTTTTTAACTCTTGAAATAACATGAGACAGAAAATAATGCGCCTATTTCCTCTTTGGAAAACATCTTTGTTACCAAAGAATATGAAACAGTATAACCATGTTATACCTCGCCTCGGTATAACTCAAATTGGTTACACCGCAGTATCATCATGTTTTATGTCATCATGAGAAACTTTAGATTATTTGGACTATTTACTGGATCATGAAACAAATATTAAAATTATAACACACTATCTTATTTCTTACATGTAATTACATTTCTCACAAACTTAGGTTTGTAAACGGCTCTTTGGTAGCTGTTGGCTTTAATAAAATTTTATCTGCATTTGCTTCACTGAAACATATGAACTTATTTAATTCTTCTGCTTCTACACTAGCTGAACTTACACAAAAGATTTGCATGAATATTGACAGTTAAAACTAGAAGTGAAAGACATCTTCGCAGCTTTCAGTTGAGTTGAAAACGAATGGAAGCCTTTTTAAATTCAAAGGCAAAGAAGTAACAAATATTTGTTTAGAAAGTTCGTGGTGAGAGCCTTCTTTTTCCTGAGAATACTGCCGTATTTATTTTAAAAAATAATACTTGCGGATGTTTCTTTCTCTAAAGGAAAAATACTTTAGCTAGATACGCAGACATAAAATCATTCAATGAATGTTTACGTTTCTGAGCAAGTAATCCATATTTTATGGGCCGTAAAACATGATAATAAACAATTTAATCCTTGCATAAATTCTCTCTAGTTTAAAACGTTTACTTACATAAGCAAATATGAAATGGAAAACATAAAACCAACTGACAATACATAATCTCAGTTGTTATTGATGACTTTTACTCACTCAGTTTCGGCTTTCTTTTGCATTTTTGCATCATAAAGGTAAAGAACGTGCATAACTGTGACTTATTTATCGTGCGTCGTGTTTTACATTTATACTTTATCAATTTATTATCGTCTACAGTGTGTATATATGTATATCTATATATATATTTAAGATTCCGTCGCGCCTTCAAACTTTCTCAAATGACGAATACAATCTTGGTAAAAAAAAACACAATAAAAACACAACTATTTGCAAAAGAACAGATAACAATATATATATATATATATATTTATTTATTTATTTATTTATTTATTTATTTATTTATTCATTTATTTATACACTGCAAAAAATGAACTGTTGTTTTTATAGTATAATACTGGCAGCAGAGGTTCCAATTTAAACTGTAAAATGCACGGTAAACTAGTAAAACTAACATTTTACAGTTTCCTACTGTACAGTTAGAAATTTTAGTTTATTACCGTAAAGTTTAGCTGTATTATACTGTAAAAACAACTGTATAATACTGGCAGCAGAGGTTCCAGTTTAAAACTTTAAAATGCACGGTAATAAACTGTAAAATTAGCAATTTTGCAGTTTATTGCTGTAAAATGAGCAATTTTACAGTTTAGTACTATAAAATGAGTAATTTGGCAGTTTATTACTGTAAAATTAGCAATTTTTACTGTTTATTAATATAAAATTAGCTGTATTATACTGTAAAAACAACAGTTCATTTTTTACAGTGTATATATATCATTTCATTTCATTTAGCTATCCTCTAGCTCTGCAATGTCTTTCAAATTAACAGCGGTACGAGATAGCAGATAAAGAGCTGCTCTGTCAGTCCACCTGCTGCAGGTCCGTCTCTGGGTCCTCGGCAGAGCAGGTAGAGTAAATGGTGGCGCCAATGTCCAACACGCACACATAAACACACTTACCTATCGCAAATCGTCATTGATAAAAAGATAATTTGAATTCAAGATGTCTTTTTTTTTTCTTTTTGAACAATGACGAATTAGTATTTATTTTCATTTTTGACCGCAGGTGCCGTTTCCTTTTCAGATTAGACTCGGAGTCATCAACGATGGTGGATCTTTGATCTGCTGGTGTCGAACCCGGGACCCTCCGATCATAAGTCTGACGCCTTACCGATCGGGCTATCACGGCCCAACCTAGTAGGCTCCACTTGCCCCTGTTGCTTGAAGTATAACTGTGCCTACGCAACCACACACAAGCCTACACACATATACACACCTGTCGCAATTCGTGATCGCGAAATACATTATTTGGATTCAATGTATCAAAATTCAAATTAGTTTCCTTTTTTTCTAAGACATTTAACTACTCAATTTCAAAACAGTAGCTTGTGATCCACCTTTGAAGCACTATGTTCTTTAAAGGTAGCATGTGTGCTTAAATCCCTTTCAAATCATAAAAAAAACAAATATTGGCAACTATTTTTACATCTATTGCTGTCTTCTGAGTTTTTCTAAAACAAAATATTGCTATTATATCTATTCTTCAGAGAAAATTTAGTCAGAAGTTTAAATTTTCTGATAAAAAGTTTTTATCATTTTAAATTTTGTAAAGTTCACAATAAAAATTGCTCTTATGAACTAATATATTATAGTAAATGATATTTCATACACTTTTAAACTATTTTAAGGCTTTTCGACTGTCCCTAAATCATTTATTCGAACTAGGCAATCTATGGTTAGAATATTTGAATAACTTATGTGCTTGGTTTCAGTACTTTGATTTCAAATCAAAAATTCCGAGGAGTTTAATTCCCCACAAAATACCGAGACGATGTCAAATATTTGCGTGGATAGATTTAAATAATTCATCGGAAATACTGGAAATGTAGTTATTGGAATTAAGATTTATACGACGAATAATCGCCTTAAATTGCGTTAACAAAGCTCAGTTCAAATCTCATTCAGTGGTCAGAAAAGCATTTGGTCATTTCATGGAAGTCTTCTAATTTACCTCACCTCAATTAGACAATCACATGCACCGAATGTGAAGTCTTGAATAAACAAATGGCAGTGGTTGTACTGCAATAAGCTAAACACACTTTCTCTCTTAATTAAATTAAAAGGGAAACACTATTTATCAAATTATTAGAGCATTTCTCATAGTCAACGATGTAGAAAAGTGGTGTTGCGGAGATTAATATGAGTTGAAATAAGCTGAGGAAGACGATTAATAGGTTGAAAATGCTTTCTTATGACTTGACTGCTATTTCGTGCCATTATTTTCTATCTATCTTTAAGACTAAAACTAGTAGCGTTCTACAAAAATGATTCAAAACTTTTTTAAGTATTCGAACACTTTCGAAGCCCTTAATTACATTAAAAGAGAAACACTATTTATCAAATTATTAGAGCGTTTCTCATACTCAACGAGGTAGAAAAGTGGTGTTACAGAGACTAATATAAGTTGGAATAAACTGAAGAAGACAATTAAGTGATTGAAATTGCTTTCTTATGACTTGAACTTCGATTTTGTGCCATTATTTTCAGTCTACCTTTAAGACTAAAACAAGAAGTATTACATAAAAATGATAAAAAACTTTTTTTAAGTATTCGAACACTTTCGAAGCCCTTAATTACATTAAAAGAGAAACACTATGTATCAAATTATTAGAGCGTTTCTCATACTCAACGAGGTAGAAAAGTATTGTTGAAGAGATTAAGATGAGTTGTAATAAGCTGCAGAAGGCGATTAAGCGGTTGGAAATGCTTTCTTATGACTTTAAATACGATTTTGTTCCATTATTTTTAGTCTGTCGTTAAGATTAAAACTAGAAGCTTCCTATATTAATGATTCAAAACTCTTTTAAGGTATTCTAACACGTTAGAAGCCTTTGTTTTAGAAAAACTATATTAGAAACATTGTAATTATATTTTATGACTTAGTTTTCGTCAAAAGGAAAAATTAAGTAACACTTAAAAAATTCTTTCATATTTTTTAAAAAAAAAATTTGAATGTTTGTCGATTTTTATGAAAATTTTGAAAACTTTCGAAGTGATATAAAATATTTTTTTTTATCTTTTTAGAATAATAGTACCACGAAAATAATGTGTTGACTCTCATCTAGGACATATAAAAAAATTTGGAGGATTTGATTGGAAATAAAAGTTTTTAGAGTTAAACAAAACCTTTTTTGTAGAATTTTCAGCGAATTCACTACTTATATATATTAAACAAGCTCATCACTAAGGTAATTAATTAATTTCTCTTAAGATTACCAGTTGATATATTCTCTAGCTAACCGAATGTAGACAAGCTCTGCATAGTAATGTAAAAGTCGGACGAGAACATTTTGAGTTACCATTTTTGACGTGAGCAAATTCGACACAAAAACCTCATTTTGAGAAAATGCATTTAAATTTTCAATGCTCTTACTATAGATTACGCACCTACAGGGGCCAATATCGTTGCTTCCAGTGAACGTAGAGACGAAAATTGACCAGCTATGTAAAGCTAAGGAAATAATTGATAAAATAAATTAGTGAAATTTTGTCAAAGATAGCAATTTCAACGTGTTCCAATAGATTAAGTTCTAAACAAAGATCAGATAGATACACGGAGTTTATTTTTTGATTAGCAGCAATACTAAAATAAAGAAAGCAGATTCTATGTTATTGATCTGGACAATTAGTTCAGCCAAATTTCCGTCAAAACCTGTGAAGTGTGAAGGGAGTTACCTAAGGGAAATAATCCTGTTATCTCTATCAACGTCATACAAGCCATGGACTAAAACCACTAGATTTAAGTTGCTGTGGTTTCTTGAAGACTGAATTTTACGAGGTGAATGCTACCTTTTTCTAAAAGCGACGTTTATCTGCTTCAAATGAGGAAAGTAAAATCACTGAATACGAAGAAGCCTAAAAGTTTGAAATATGCCAAAATACATTTTATGTGTGTGGGTGATTCTCTGTAAACTGGTAATTGGCTGCCCGGACTGAGTATTTTAAAAATAATAACGTGTAATAAAGTAATTATCTCTCTTAATACAAGTAAAGCATTAATACTTTGTGCCCCGATTGCATTTGGAGTAATAACAATTTAATATTTTTTTCTAGAAATTATCTAAGCGCCAAAAACACAGTCCCCTGGCTGTCCCAATCCCATAGTCTAACTGTTAAAGATAGTATTTCAAAAAACCTATTAACACTACATAAATTTGGTAATTAACATCTGAAAATAGAATAATGAAGTTATATTTTTCTTATGAAATAAGGTATAATTACGTATTTCAAAACTTAAAATTGTCATGTAAATTCTGTTCGGAGTTTTTTCAAACAGTCCCCTGCAACAAATTCAAAGCTGTAATACGAAAAATCTATAACTTTTGCAAATTATTTTTGGCATGAAGTTTAAAGTAATCAGTGTGAATTTACCGAAATCGCCGAGAACGGTGTTGAAACGCTACTTTGCTTAGTTTGAGAGCCACATTTGTGATGAAAAGATGCATCAGGGTCGTTGCGAAAACAGTCCTCTGGGAAGTGATTTTAATGTCAATTAATTTAATTATAAAACATATTATTTATTATGTCCACGATTTGTGCATAAATTTATAGGTAGTCTCGCAACTAATTATGTTCCAATAGTTTTGCAGATATTACGCAACAAAGAGCAAAAACACAGTCACCTGGCACAGTCCCCTGCCTAGTTATACTAGGCGGGGGACTTACCCCCTATCATGATTTATCAGAAAAACGCAAACTTCAATTGGCCCTCTTTCAAACCAAAGTAATAGATTCATTTTCTGAGAAATAGTATTATAATTATACGAACATTTCAAAAAAACCGTGCCCGGACAGATTTCGTGTGAAAAATGACGAGTTTACAGAGAATCGCCCGTGTAACAAAGTAAAATTTTGCATATTTTAGCCAATAATTGCGATTGCATTTAAGTTTTTCATGTGCTCTTCACAGGCTTCCCGTCATATATCGTAATTTAAAAAATTCTTGCATTAGAAACTTAATTTTGAATGTTTGACGTGCTGTTTCGATAAGATAATGATGGCTTTTTCATACGTTTATAATTTAAATAGTATTCGTGTTTTCAATAACAGTTTACGTTTACGATGAAACTGGTGGTTCCTAATCTTTTTCAAAAATTGTTCTTTATGCAAAAAAACTCAAAATTCTTAAAATAGTAGCACTATGGACTTGGTTATAGTTTTTCTCTACTGCGCATAGAAAAGACTTATGAAACGATACCCCACCAATTGCCTATATACTTTAGTTAACCCCCCCCCCCCCTGTCCCACCCCAAAAAAATATATAATTGGAAACAACCTTGGTGAAAAGGAAAATCTATGTTTTTTTTTTCTTTTTTTTTTTTTTTTAATTTTTTTTTTCAATAAAAATTCTCGAATTGCAATGAGTTTGCCTGATTGTGAGTGGTTTCTAATCTGTTTAAAAAAATTGATCATTTACTCAAAAAAAATTTAACTCCTAAAATATTTCAGTTTTTTTTTCTTATGGCTTTGATAGTTATGTTGAAATCCCCTCTCTCTCCCCCCCCCCAACTAACCCACTCCCAAAAAAGGAAGAGTGCAACAAAAACTCTGATTTTTCCAAGTTAAATGTTAATTCTACCGGATTGCAAGGCACAAATCCAAAATGTGTTTATGATCTTAAATACTTCTATAATAATAAAAGCAAGTGTAATGTCTTTCTGTCTGTCTGTCTGTCTGTCTGTCTGCCTGTCTGTCCATTTGACCGAGCTCTCCAGCCAAATCTATCGCACGCAGGGACCTGGAATTTTTTACACGGAAGCACAAAGGGGCTGGCCACCAGACCTCGAAGCCCGATTTTCGATTTTTGAATTAGAAAAATTTTAAAAAATCTATATATATAAAAGAAAGTCATGTTAGTTACACTACTTATAACTCAAGAACGGCTGTACCGATATGGCTAAAAATTGGTGGGTAGGTAGCTTAGAGCCAGGAGACGGACATAGGCTATAATTTATGTGTGTCATTTATGTGTGTCAGTTACATAAATAGAAAAACTGTCTTATTGACTAAGCCTTTTTACTAAGCCTTTTTTGACACCTCCATGGCTGAGCGACAGCTACACGTTCTGGCAGCTACCGGTGCGCAGTAAACAGGTTGTAAGCTAGCGGTGCGTTGAGTGTTATTTGACTTTTTTGTGAAGTAAATTACAAACAAACGCGTTACTTCCCTTGAAATTTATATGTGATAAACTGTCAGAAACGATTGCTCATTTCTAGGATCCCGATAATCCCAACCGATATGCCGTTTGAATTTAAAAGACTTCAATTTCCGATCCGTCTTGCATTTGTCATGACCTTTAACAAATCACAAGGCCAATCCTTAAAAGTTTGTGGTTTTGAATCTAGAATATCACCGTTTCTCCCATGTGGTCAATTATATGTGGCATGTTTACGGGTCGGAAGACCATCTGTGTTGTTTCTTTTTGCGCCTGATAATAAAACAAAAAATGTTGTGCATCACAAGGTACTTTAGTGAAGAGCAACCTATGTACTAAAATACAGAAACAATAATGAATGATTAATGTAGGTACTTAATTTTTTTTGTATTTTCTATCTACGGGGAATGTAGTGGTGGAGGGGAACCAGTCTACATGTCGTACGCTACTATTCGTGCGCCCCGATTTTCGATTTTTGAATTAGAAATATTAAAAAAAAAATGTATTGTTTTTAGGATTATTTCACGTGACGTCATAGTTTCTCTACGGACAGAATCCGCTGTTTGACGTCATAAATTCGTTTTTCATTTTCGGGAATGGTTTTTACTGTAGCAAATTGGCAACAGTCGTGCAAGTATACAGCGTTTGCTTCATGATTGCGTTGCTACTATTGTGATTTGTTGGTATCATTTATTTTCAAATCATTAAATCGATTTATAACAATTCATCTCTTTTTTGTAGCTTTAGTTTGCTGTTTTGATGACACATTATTTTTTTTTTCAGAATTGCATTTTTTATATCGCATTTTTTATATTCTTTAAACTTCAGACCAATGATTATAACCACATGACTACGGTTTCCTAGCATGTGCTAATATGAGGTCTGTTCTCATTTAAACTAATTTTTTAACAGATGGCTCATGGTTAGGATATATTGTTTCTTTTTATCGACGGGGAATGTTGTGTGTGTGGGGGTGGGGGAGAGAGAGAGAAACAGTCTACATGTCCTACACACTACTATTCCTGCGCTATTCACTTATCTGCATTTTCTAAATGCACGGGCAACGCCGGGCGGGTATAGCTAGTACTATATAAAAAAAATCTTGGTAGCTTAGTCGTTGTGGTGTCAGTTGTATCGAATAAACTCTTCGTATTGTTCTTATTTACTCAAGTTACATTCACTGATATAATTTAAATTTAAAGTGAAATTAGGTTCACTGATATACGTAGATTCTGGCCCATCAACCTCCAGCATTTTGCTTCCCATGTCTGACGTAGTTTTAAGTTACCTTACACGGCAAGATAGCTTTGAGAAATAGGTTTAAATTCATTTTAAATGGACTTAGTAAATATAATGTTTTGATTTTGGACAACTATACAATAGTTTTGCTGTATTTCTTTCCTTTTATACCGACAAATACAATAAAACTATTAAAATGTACAAAACGGAGAAAATGAGCCTCAAAGTTGCTCTGAATAGTAATACTGATGAAGAAAAGTTCTTAAACTGAGATCTTACAAATAGATAGGAAGCATGGATAAGGAGCGAAATATATTTCCTTATCAAAAGTCCTATTGACAATCTAGCAATATTTTATTTTCTCCAAAGATATCAAAATACTAAAAGTAAATGCGAAAAAAATGTTTCTTCCTTTCAAATGTCAAACTTTCAGATTGCTTAGAGAGCTTCTTAAAACAAATAACTTCTGAACAAACGATGCTATGGGAACGGTCGTTATTTAAAGGATATTTAGTACTTGTATACTTATATTCTAAAAGGACTGTCGTGAGCCTCATTGTTAAACTTGAAATTCGTGTTTAGATTTAATTGCAAAAAAAAAGTTATTGATCTCAGAAAGTTTTATTTTATTTACATTTTCACTCAATGATTATAAAATATATTTGTGATCGAGAAAAATATGCGATTATGCTTCTTCAAATAAAAAATAAATAAATAATTCAAAACTATTAATATTTCTATATATTTATGAGTTTTGCATGGAATGAAAATAGTCACATGAGTTTCCTTTATAAAAGAATGTATTCCTAAAAATCCATAAAAAAAAACTCACTAACATGAAAACAACAGTTCTTAAATTGTCATTAACTTTTGGTAATACTAGTTAGAATTACAACAGTAGTGAAAACCAGTATTAGAATATACCCAAGTAGCACACTTCGTTTTTAAAAGGTTGTAAAATGGTTATTAACGTTGTAACAACCGCTTAAAAACGTTTATAAAACGTTTAAAGGTTATTTGTGCTACCTGGGTAATCATTTGAAATAGGATTAACATGACTTAAAACTTAAAATGAAGCTGTGTCTTGATCTTCTGTCCAGTGCAGAAATTCCAGAGAAAGGAAAAACGGATCAAAATTAAGATAAAGTGATTGAAAATCGTTTGCTGTAGAAGTAGCTACATCTGAAACAAGAAAAGGATTTTCCGTCCCCTTTGTGAAAGCAGACGCATTTGAAACTTAGTTCCAACAAATCTTTAATTTAAGAAATCCAGAATTACCAGAAATCAAACTGCTTGTGTATTTTCGAATTCAGTTTCAACTGAAATCAGCAAATTTTACAATTAACCTGAAATATTTATCCAGTATCTAAAGCTCATAAAAGATTTTCTTTCAATTTTTTGAAAGCAGAAACATTTGAAATTTACCTACAACAAACTTTCAGTTTAAAAAATCTAGAACTACAGCAAATTAAACTACTTAAGTATTTTAGAATCCAGTTTTAACTGAACTCATCTAATTTTACAATGTGCTCACACTGCAAAAATTAACTGCTGTTTTTACAATATAATACTGGCAGCCAAGGTTCCAATTTAAAACTGTAAAATGCACAGTAGTAAATTGTAAAACTAACAATTTTACAGTTTCTTACAGTAAAGTTAGAAATTTTACAGTTTATTGCCGTAAAATTTGGCTGTATTATACTGTTAAAACAACAGTATAATATTGGCAGCAGAGGTTCCAGTTTAACCCTTAGTTTGGCACATATCAAAAATTTAAAAATTTTGACAATAAATTTTTATTTTATTTTTTTTTGGGGTAAAATGCATGCATATTATATAGTTAAAAAAAATTTCATGGGAAAAATGAAAAGAAAATCGGTTTTATAAATTGTGTATCCTGTAGGATACAATGCCAAAGTAGCAAATAAGAATACATAAAACGTGTCTCACTCAATCACAATATCAACTAATTTGGCACTATTTTAGATTTAATAAACAATAAAAATAATAACCGAATAATAAAAAAAAGAGAACATACCTGTAATCGACGTGACGCCATGTTGTTTTGATAGAACACACTGTAACACTTATAAACTTAATACTGAACGCGTTGCTTTGTAAATCACCACAGTAAAGACAGATGTTGAAAAAGAAGGTTCGAATAATGCTATAGGTTAAAAGCCAGCCTCCAAGAGGGCGCCTAATTCAAATTAAAAAATGTAGAAAGTGATGTATCCTCTAGGATACATTGCCAAACTAAGGGTTAATGCAAAAATTGCAAAATGCAAGGTAATAAACTGTAAAAGCTATTTTACAGTTTAGTACTGTAAAAGTAGAAATTTTACAGTCTATTTCTGTAAAATTAGCAATTTTTAGTTTCTTACTATAAAATTAGCTGTATTATACTGTAAAAACAACACTCACTTTTTACAGTGCAGTTTATTACTTTGAAACATTTATCCAATATCAGACGCTTGAAAAAGAAATGCTTTCCCTTTTGTGAAAGCAGAAGCATTTGAAATTTAGTTACATCAAATCTTCAGTTGAAGAAATCCAGAGTTTTACCAATACATGCCCATGAAAGGAGGAAAAAATGGAATGGAAAAGTTTTCCTTCGAGAAAACATCAGTAGTCACGTGTCTCTTAGGCCACTTTAATCTGCATTCCATCATTTGTGGACGAAACCTGGCGTTCAGGAATATGAATTAGGGGGAGAGAAGAAAAAAAACCAATCCAAGTTTTCGGCTGCTGTTCATTTTATTTTCTCTTCATAACTATGCAGTTCAGGAATAGTTCTCTAAAGTATTGCTAGGCACGAAGACTGATGCTTTTCTGGAAAAGTAAGGAAGGTTTGTCCTCGAATTTCATATTTTAAACTTTTTCATGCTATCATTTAGCGCTGTTTCAAAACTCTTTGTGTGTTAAATAAAATAATCTTGAAGTATGTCTGAAATTCGATGCTTATAATTCTTTTATAAGCATCTATAGCAATTTAAAGTATTTAAATTGTGGTTTAAAATGAGTTGGTTGCAACTGAATTTACTTAAATATAATAAAGAACCAGTTAAACTCCAAAGCTTCGCATGATTACATCATAACCAAACACAATAGTTGATTTAAGCTTATGTTTTAGCAATATAAGCTTACATTCAAAAACCCTCCAACGTGGTTGGAATGGAGAATTCTATCACAGCTATACGATATGTATTTCCTGAACTTTATAACTAAAAATTACTTAAAATCAGGTGAGAACAAAACACATGTCCTTATAAAAGCAAGAGTTTTCTACATTTTAATCGTTGGCAAAAAAAAAAGGATTAATATTTAAGAAGAAAGAATATAGACACAAAGGATAGAGATCTAAATAATAGTTTGTTATCTGAGTAATTCGTTTGCGGTTATTTTCTGTCGAACCTAAGTCCCACAACTTGTCTATGAATGTAAAATCAACATGTTTAGTAAATTATTCTTTCTTTTAGCTTCCCCCCTCTCTCTCTCTCTCTCTCTCTCTCTCTCTCTCTCTCTCTCTCTCTCTCTCTCTCTCTCTCTCTCTCTGTTTTTCATTGTAAGAAATGAATGTATTCAGATTCTCTGTATTTTAAAAGAGTATACAAATTTTTTTTCTATCCATTTTTAATGAAATAATTCCGCTCGAAAAATCTTAGCTCAGTATCGCATCCTCATTGGTCAATAAAACGTCACATTCAATTGTGCTGCTCGATATCGAGTAACTACGTACGAGAATAGCAACACGCGAAGATGGCTTTTTTACATCAAACAGCAAAGTTCAATAGCTAACGGTTTTGACATCGAATTATTGCTCAATGTCGAAGGACGAGAATCGTTCAAATTCATACTTATTCTTATATCATAAGCCTACTTTCAACTTTTTTATTTTTCTTTTTTTTTTTAGCAATATTTTGGATTGCAATTGACACTGTTTTTATGTTTTCATTTGTTCTATTTTTATTAGAAAATGCTAGAAATGCAATTGTTTCTATTTTTACTAGAAAATGCAATGTACATAGTTTTCTTTTTTAACCAGATGAGTTCTTTAGATGTTTTTAAGGGGATTAACAAACAAGCCCTCAACTTCTCTGATCATTCTTTCATCTCTTTTTATTAATGTATATTTATTTTTTTATTTGTATTTATTTTTTTTCATTTGTATTTATTTATTTTTTATTTGTATTTTTTTTTTCATTTGTATTTATTTAAATGTTTAAGATAGTTTTAAGAGCGACTAAACCTTTTTTAATATTTTATTTTTTATATTTATTTTTACTGTAAAGTGAACTAAACATAAATAACAAACAAGGCTGAATAAAATATCATTTAAAGGCTCAAGGGGAAAAAGCTAATTTAGTCCGCTCTTTCAGGAAATTGAGCAGAGGGCGCCATTTAATCGCTCATGAGGGAGTCCTTGATGGCATGCTATTATTTTCTGTAACAAAAAAAAATTCATCATACAGAGAATTAGCTAAACGAAAAGTGCTTCCGAGGGAAAAAAATGGTCAGTTCGCACTTTCATTTTCGCTTCCTCTAGATTAATTTTGATGGTACACAATTGGACCAATAGACATTTTATGTAATGAATTTGATAATTACTGCCTCATTTCTAGAAGATATCAATTATTTTTAGACCTTTCCAGATAATTTATTTTGTGATTCTGCACCGAAACTGCTTCTGAAAAGAAAAATGTGGGTTTTGGTAATTAGATGTTCGTTTGCTTTACAGAAAGCCATTTAATGCGTGTTTTCATTAATTAATTGATTAATTTTTTGTGGATGTGTGAATTTAATAATGTTTGGGTGAATGCTCAACATTTTTCTCATCAACCATTAAAATGAATTTCTGAAGTTTTGGATATCTTATGTAATAAATTTGATAATTTATTGTTTTATGTGTAGAAAATATCATTTATGTTTATACATTTCGAAATAAATTTATTTTTCTCTACCACAATTTTTTTCCCGAAAACTATTATATAACTTTTTGTAATTACTTGTTTATTTACATTTTATAATCGTTTTATGTGTTTGTTTCAATGAACTTTTGTGAATATCCGGAATGAATGTTCATTCTTTTTCTCAATAAACATTAAAATGTATTTCTAAAGTTGTTCGAAACTTCTTAATGGTTCCACAACTTTTCTTCGCTCCCCAGTTTTCAAGTTATTGAATTAAATAATTTCATAAGAACGTATCTAATAAGTCCTTGTTGAGTTATTCAGCAGAGTTCAACAGTATTGCTCATTTGAAAACAGTTTTACTTTTGACTAAGAAGTAAAATGGTGAGCAACTAACAAATTAAACATTCAACGTAAAACGACACATTAAAACATGGAATGAACTGTTCAACTAAAATTACAAGAATGCATCACGAAAAGAAATGCAACGGCTCTTACCAAGTTGAAGTTTAGATAAATAAAATGTTATTGCGTAAATTATTTACACGGAGCTGATTATATTAAAAAAAAAAGATTTGAAGGCTTAAATCTAACAAATACAACCGACGTCTTCACGCTATGACGAGCTCTTTTGAAAGTCTAAGTAGTCTAACTCGAAAAGTTAAAGCAATAACTTCAAAGTATTTCGTCAGTAAAATAAGCTGTGGCTCTGAACATTGCCGAAAGAAAGGAGAATGAAACTACATAAATCAGATAAACTTTTCCAATTATTTTTGATACATTTTGAAAAGTAGAAACTTCTCTTCCCATGACCCATGAGGGAATCTTTTACTTTTTCTTCCCACATAAATTTCTTCCCTAATGTACGATTAAGAATTTTATTTAAAGTAAATATTTAATATTTGTGTGCTTAGGTGTGGTATATATATATATATATATATATATATATATATATATATATATATATATATATATATATATATATATATATATATATATATATATATATATATATGTGTGTGTGTGTGTGTGTGTGTACATATAAATTTCTTCCCTAATGTACGATTAAGAATTTTATTTAAAGTAAATATTTAATATTTGTGTGCTTAGGTGTGGGATATATATATATATGTGTGTGTGTGTGTGTGTGTGTGTGTGTGTGTGTGTGTGTGTGTGTGTGTGTGTGTGTGTGTGTGTGTGTGTGTGTGTGTGTGTGTGTGTGTGTGTGTGTGTGTGTGTGTGTGTGTGTGTGTGTGTGTGTGTGTGTGTGTGTGTGTGTGTGTGTGTGTGTGTGTGCATGCGTACTGACTTCATTTTAGAGATTTGCTTGCAAAACGTTAAATCTGTAGATTATTAAGTGCAAAAGAATATTAATTTGAAAGAATTAAAAAGTTTAACGCTCTACAGCGGTTTCTTATGCATGGAAGGTGCTTCGCGTTTAAAAAATAGTAGTTATAAATAACATAATTACAAAAAGAAATTTAAAGTAAATTATGAGTATTTGGCATTTACATTTTAATTAAAAGCCACAGAGGAAAGGTAACGTAACACCCCGATACAAGTCAGAGTCATGAGTCATTAGCCATTTTGCTGCTGCTTGTTTAATTAGACAAAACCATTCAGAAATTTGCGCAGGTCTCAGATGCTGATTTTATCAAACAAAGGGTTATGGGAGTATTTGTTACTATTTTTAAATCGAAATTGATTTAGATAGAGACGATTCGAAAAGTATTGAACCAAGTACAGGGATGCAAGCTGTACATGCAGAGGTGACATCGAAGAAGACAAAGATTTAACAAGACGCACTCTTCAACTTGAAAACTGCAAACAGTACTCATGTTCAAACTATCACCCTTCTTTAAAGCGTAATCGTCCGCGAGTGGTAAGTACCGTCTTCGGAAACAGACAGATTTTTTTTTTCTTTTTTCACCCTGCAAAAGTATTTGTGTATCCTTTCTCTGTAAAAGTGGCGGCAGCATAACTGCAGGCCTAAAAATATTTTAATAGGTTTTTTTCTTCAGCAGATTCTTCTAATCCAACTTTTCATCATAATATATATTACTTCTGTTTTTTTTTTTTTTTTTTCTTTTTTTTTCTTTTTTTTTTTTTTTTTTGATGGGGGGGAGGTACACTGTGTAATTTTCGTAATATTTCATCAAACTTCGAAAGTAAGATATCATTTTAAACACTTTTCTACCGCTATCACAACGAAAAATAATCAAGAAACTTGCAATTCTGCTGTTATTCAAAACATTATTTTTAAAAAAAAGACGGGTTTTTGCATTCTTTCTGTCAAGTGCAAATGCTTCGCACGGATCAGCTAGTTATTATTCTTCAATTTCACTCTAAAATAAAATCACAGAACTCATAACTCGTAGAAGTTATCTACCAGAGCATTGCTGCTCTACTTTAGAAAAATAAGATTTTGTATAAACTAAGACGCTTTGGAGAATTTCCATCCATAGCAATATTTTGCAAAATTATTATTCAACTCACGAGTTGTTTCTTTTTTTTTCCTTTAATTTAAAATTGGGTATAACGCATAAGTGCAAATGAGTTTCAAAGACAATAAATAGAATGAACTGCCGACGAAATACGATTTAATTTATTCAAGAAGGATTAACTAATACAGGTAATTACTATCCCCTTGTTCCTCTCTCCCTTCGTGAGAAGAAAACGAATGCATATTTAACAGTTAGCTACAACGTTACTCAAGAGTAATTCCTATTGCAGTTAAGATACATAAAGGTAAATCAATACTCTAAGCTCCTTTCAAAAATCGACTTCTATTTTTTTTTCGCGCATAACTCTTTGCTTCGTCAGTTTTCTAATTAAATAGTTTTTTTTACTAAATAAAAAGCTTGGAAAGTATTCAAACGATGTGAGAATTTCTTTACATTTTTCGCGATTTTATTTATAATGCATTACCTCAAAATAGCATTTGTATTCATCGTTATTTTTTTTTAATCTATAGCACACGTGAGCTCAAAACTTTTCAGATTCTTCTCCAGTTTAAAGTAATTTTGTTAATCCAAGAACATTTGATTTAAAGTGATCGTAAAAATAGCAGAAAGATATTCAATCTATAACATTTCTTTGAATTTTCTAAGTACTACTTTTTTCTTTGCGCTAAAACGGAAACTTTGGAAAAAAGTGTATCGAACATGAATAAAAAATTTTAAAAATTAGTTAATATGGATGTCTTACCCTCCACCTAGGAGTCCAAATATTCAGAATAAGACAGAAAGTATGTAAATTTCTACATTTCAGTAAATTTCCCATTTCCCGTTTTGAATATGCTATAGCTCGTGAAATCTGTACAAGTATCAGAAACATATTGTGCTATTAAAAAAAAGAAACTCAAAATGTGATAGGCTTTCGTAAATAACATGACACTGGGATAGCATTGTACTTTTAACACCAGTAAGAGAAGTACTTCATCTAACACGAGAATGTTTCCATCGCATTTTGTAAAAATCTGTCTCGCTTCATAGTGATGCGCTATTTCTCAGACAATTATTGATTCATCCCATTCATGCAGATACAGATAGCATCAAATCATAGTTTGGTTCAATTGTGAAACGTGTAGAGAATTTTCAACTGGTCATTAATAAAATTGAAACTAAAATTTCCTTCACAAAGAAACACCATTAGTGCTCAAAGTAAAAGGACTTGCGAGCTATCCTCAATATTTTCAGATTTTCTATTGCTCATACGTGTCTCGTATGAAGTACAATATATTACTTCTTTTTTTTCTGAATTAGTAGCTTATTTAAAACAAGTCAAAGGTATAAAAACGTAACCATGGTAACAACATGAAAAGTTATTTTCCGTTGATAAAACAATTCACTTCATCTTTATTTTCAACTTTTATTCTCGAGCTTAATCACTTAAAATCGTTTAGCTTGCTCAAGGCAAGCCTTGAATTATGGGATTCTAAAAACAATTATTACAGCTCTTCTAATGCTCGTAGAGACTTCAAACTGATATCATTTTTAGCAAAAAATTTCAAGCTTTCGTATGACAAAAGACTGGAAAATTGGTATGAAATATTTCTTCCTCATTTCATTGAATTTGTATGAAAAATGAGATAAGAATTAGAATAGAAAAAGAACGAAATAGAATTTTCGATAAAACGATTCGTAATGCACACCCCCAAGCTACAAACTAATTTTGAAGTCAAATTTTATGAAAATTAACCGAACGGTCTTGACGCTACACGCGTAACACACAGACAGAAAAAAGGAAGGAAAGAAAGAAAGAAAGAAAGACCCACCTTTAGCTTTATTATTAGTACAGATTAACAAAGACATTCACATCAAAACAAAAAAAAATGATTTAATGGACTCTTCCACGAGAAAGCTGCTATTTAAAAAGTGATAGTTTTAAAAAGTACTGAACGAACTGTCTTGCTTAATAAATCACACATACCTTTGAAATTTTATGAGCAATAAAATTTTGCTTATTGCGCTTTTAAATAACATCATCTACTTCAATCGTAGAGCATGGTGTCTTTCAGCACAAATAGACATCTGGACACGGGACTACAATTTTCCGTTGACATATAAATAAATGTGTATATAACCTGTGAAAGTTGACATTCTTTAAATTTGACTTTTCACAGTAACGTACATGCACCTCCACCCTCTCCCCCTCTCTTTCGCCAAAAAGTTGTGATTGCACCTCTATTCAAGTTCAATTACTTAGCTCTTACTTTTTTTCATTATAATTTATCCTCAAAAAACTAATTGACTTACCTTACACTGATTTCCCTACTGAAAGTCAGGCTCTTTATTAGCAATCTTAAATCGTCTTCATCAAAAAAGAGATAAAATATGAGCCATTAATTTGATCGTTGCAGAAATGTTCTTAGTCTCAGCATCTATGAGCTTCATTAATTTTAAGTAAGGTTTAAAATTATTTTTTCAGATAAAAGTTCTGATTTTCTTATTATGGTTTAAATTATATCACAGAAATTGTGCGATTTTTATTATTATTAGCTCATTAATACATGATGGACACGTTATCAATCAAATGAATGATTTTAAATTTTAAGATTTAGAAAATGAAAATATTTGTTCTCAGGTGTATGTTACGCTTCGAAAGATCCCCAATCTTTTTTTTTTTTTTTAGTTCCTGAAATATTATTCGAATTCATTTTTTTTGAAGGTCACACACTCGTCAATTCCAAGACATCTGACACGAAAAAAGCTTTTTTCTGTTTGACGGAATTAATTACTTTTGTGTCAAAACTATGTGTTCTCGTTCTTACGTAGGGTAAATCTGCATGCAAGTTTTATATGACGTAACGTATCTTATTTTCAACAAGAAAAGCTGAATGTACTCCAATTCTGTAAATGTACTGGCTGATGTTCTTGTGTTTGCTTAAAAGGAAGTGATGCCGCATATATATATATATATATATATATATATATATATATATATATATATATATATATATATATATATATATATATATATATATATATATATATATATATATATATATATAAAGTTTGACGTCATCTACGAATTTCTATCGTGCCGTCTTAACTACTCACTTAGCAATTTAGATTTAATTTTCAGCAGTACGACTTAGAACGTAGAGGTGAAAATAATCCTACTTAATAACGAGTTACATAAAGACTGATACTTAATTCGGGCAGATTGCGCTAGGAACGTTATCTTTAGAACAGATTTTCTATTCACGTTATTAATTGTGGGGCTCAAGTTAAATTACATACCCTCGTAACACTACAATTATTTACTGTTTGGCAGTCATTCATTCCATCTTTAAAAATTGCTTTCACTTAGAAGACTATGATTAGATGAATTCACAGAGATATAAAATAAATCAAAAAAGCAGTAACAGCTGTTGTAAAAGCATACAACATGTCTATTTTCGCAACGACAACAACATACAGTAAACTCTCGATTATCCGCTCGGGTCTCGGGAAAGAAACAAACACAATTACCTGATTTTTTCGAAAAGCACAAATTTAAATTTTGTTTTTTCTTTTCATTTCTTACCCAAAAGTGCGGTGTACTTCATCCAATAACTTATTTTACCTGGGCGTTATCGTAAGTACAACTTCTTTGTAGATTTTATACGCTTGAGAACCTCAAATACAAATATTTTTTATACTTTACCTATCGTCACTATTTGTACATACCATGTTTTAAGTGTAATGCAATTATTTTTAAGCAGAAGACATTTTTTATCTTCTTTACCCCTTATTTTATGCTTTTTTCGGATTATCAGCAATGTCCGTTATCTGCGATACCCGTGCCACCCAATTCCTCGGATAATCGGGAGTGCACTGTATTTTGTGACCATGGCAATCAATCTGAAATCTGCGTGAGACTCACATGAATGCGAATCTCATACTCATTCTCTGGCTGCATTTGCGTAAAATGTAAAGCATTTACCTCAAACCCAAAAAGGGTGAGTATCAAAAGCTCCATGCAGTCTGACCACGTAACATTAGTTGCGGGATGAAAGTATAGTTGAAATCTTAGTAATTTTCGTTGTTTGTACACACTAATTGCATGCTTGCTAGCTGAGTGGTGTAGTACACTGGTTATAATAAATTAAGGAAACATCATAAAAATAGTGATAACTCCTTCAAAACTAAGACAAACCAATGAAATTTCAATATGTTGCCAAGTAAGAGTTGCCGAGTAAGACTGCAATTAGTTTTGCTGCAATCGCAATACGTTATCCGCGAGGATAACAAAAGTCCATGTTTGAGAGCAAGCCTACAAATATTGCTGTGATACTGACAAAAATTCTGAGAGCCATTTCGTTACTATGACCGTCACGCATCATTTGCCAGAAGAACTATGATGGAGAGCAATTGGGAGAGACGAGGCAGTACAAAGTCAAACAGAAGTAACCAGATGGCGAAATGTGAATTATTCTGTTGTTCATAGACTTAGAAACAAATTTCAAGCCACAGATTCAGCACCCAAGACGTTCAATCAAGGAAGACCGACGGTTACAACTAGAGCCCGCCGATGACCAATATTTGACATTATGTGCACGCAGGAATAGAATCGCTACTCCGACTCATTTCAGATCTTTCAGATTCATTTCAGACTCATTTCAGCGGCACCTCATTTCAGATCTTTCAGATCTTCTGTGAGGTGCCGCTCACATCCTGCCGTAAGAAAGACCGTTTAAAGTGAGCATGTCCACTAAACGCCTGATCAATAGGGGAGCTGTTTTCTTTACGGATGAGAAAAGGTTTAGTCTAGAAAGCGATAGTAGGCTTTATTTCATATGCAGAGAACTTAGAACTCGTAATCATCAATCAGACATCCGTGAAATAGATTCATACGAAGGAAGCAGTGTCTTTGTTTCTTGTGGCATCTTTAGGTGGACGCACAAATATCCGTGTCTTTCCAAGAGAAATTGTAAATAATGCTGAAGAAGTTATTTAAACATATTTGCTTCGTTTAACAGAGTGGCATACGTTCGATTATGTAGAATACCGGACAAACTAGCGAGATTTTGAGAAAAAGAGAAAAAAAATCTGCTGCCGAAATGCGAAAGCACAAGATGTTTTTTTTTTTTTTTTTTTTTGCTTTTTTTTTTCCAAAAATGCTCCAGTAAATGCCAAAAATCTTAAGAAATTATTCATCGTAAGGTTTTGGCCTAATTTTAGAAGCTAATACTTTTGTTATCTTGACAAATCAGTTACAAATACATAACTCAAAATATAGTTTGAAAGTGAATAAACTTTTGTTGAGGTAAACAAACAAAATATGTTTTTTTATGTATATATAAAGGAACGTTGCATAAAGAAAATATTTTTATTTCTTTTCACATTCACATATTTTTACTTCATCGTAAAATGAGCAAAAATGCTTTATCTAATTAAATATTTTTTCTTTCTCTCTCTCTCTCTCTCTTTTCGGACTTATTTTTTACTCCTAACTTTCACCTTCCTTAAATGATACCAATTAAACTCGCGAATGTTTAAATCTTGTCTTATATTTATCTTATTTTCCTTGGATTGAAGGTGTTTTCCTCCCTTTAGAAAAAACTAATCTTCGGTTACTCTAATAGCCTCAGTAATATATTTCCCCATTTCCTGAAATATTTTATTTTCCTCTACCCAAATTTTTTGCTAAGGTCTGATGCACAAGCTATACGGTATCATTACAGAACTCCTTGGAGACGTCCTAATAAATAAATATGTGTCTCCAAATACCACAACTTCCAACGTCTCATTTCTTACTTCTTAACCATCATTCAGAGAAACGACCATTTTATTTAGTGTGCTTATTTTACATATTAACTAAACTATACTACTATTTTATACTAGTACTCTTCAGCATAATCTGCTCAACGCTAGATATCATATTCTGTTTATAGTAT
>JAXGGA010016999.1:0-25370 GCA_038373865.1 Uloborus plumipes | reverse complement strand
ATTATCAATTTTCACTAATGAGAGAGGTTCTAGGGGGCTCATGTGCCGGAACTTCCGTAGATTAAAACTGCATCTATGATCATGTCAGTTGAGATTTCACTGTTGTCAGCGATAAATGTGACACCACGAAGTCGTACAAAGATTGTTACTCTTTCCAGACATACGCCAAAGACGTGTAGATAGATTTCGAAGATACTTGACGTTAGTATTGCAAATGTGAGCCGTGTTATAAAACAAAATAGGAAAGCAGGATCCATATCGTCAAAGAAGAGAGAGAAATGTTCTCGAAAATTGAAAACAACACCAAGAGATGACTCTTTTTTACTTATGCAAAGCAAAAAGACTTGTGCAGCACTTAATAGAGATTTTGAAAGGTTTGAAATAAATATGAGCTCATTTACTGTTCGGAAGCACCTTATTGCAGCCGGTCGGCTAGCCTATCAGTTTATGAAGAAACAGCTTCTGACCAAACCATTGAAGAAAACGCGTTACTGGTAGATATTAAAATGTAAGAATTGAGCTGTTAAAAGGAGAGGAAAGAACTATTTTGTGACATAACTCATTTCATTGTAAAAGACCAACGAACGTAGACCTCCGGGTAAAAGAATTCGGGACTGCATCATGAACAGATTTGTTTACACCCTCAAAAAATGATGTTTAGGAGTTGTTTCGGTTAAAATAGGGTTAGTTCTTTGTAGTCTGCTGAGGGTATGATGCCTTCTGAGCAATCTAGTACACTTTCGGTAACAAATGCTTTACCAGTATTGAAGAAACAATGCGCAGACGGAATGGAGATTATCCAGCCGGATTTAGCCCTTTGCTATACGCCCAAAATTACCAGGTAATTCATATGTAAAAACCAAATGGAGACAATGGAGGATTTGGGCACTCTCCTGGTATCAATCCAGTCGATAATCTGTGGGCTATATGCAAGAATCGCCTATTGCATAAGGGCTGTTCACCTATGAAGAAGCTAATCACTGCGCTAATTCATGTCTGATACAAGGACACATATAATATAAATAAAACGTGTTCAAATGTTAATAAAGAACTGTTGAGATTCTATTATGTTATAAAATCTCTTGACTTTACATAAATTCAGATAAAATCGTATTTTTTGTTAGTTTTCTCAATTTTTCAAGTTTGTTTCAATTAATTTGCACAAGGGTGTATAACAACTATAACTGCTGCTTTTTTTTTTTTTGTAACTCATTAAAGGAAATTTGATAGCACCGAAGTTTATAGATTTAAGAAAGAAACTATTGTCTATGTTGACCTTTGTGATAGTTAAGGAATTAGGAAATCTTGGAATGAAAGTAGTTCGCATGCAACCGTAATGATGTCGTGACTGGTCAAAAGCTAAATATTTCGTGTTCGGCTGGTATAGTAGAATTCCAAAAACTGTCTAATGGGGACCGAGAAATGTCCAAGTTTTGGAAAATGCCGAGATGTCGAGAATTGGAGAAACAGATTTTTCTCTCAGTTTTTTTTTTTTTTTTTTTTGCCCTGTCAGAATGTAGCCGAGTTTTCTGGATTCGCGGCCGGCATCAAAAGCCGAGTTATCTAGACCATATTGCACAATAGTATAATTTTTAAATCTGTGACTAAAGCACTAAAGTAATTAAAAGAAAGTTCTGTGAGAGATGGTGAAAGAAATAATTTCTAGTTTAACTTTCGGGATACTCAGATTTTTATTGTAAAGTTAAATCATATTTAATTTGTTTAATTTGAATTGCCTCGAGTTTGTTTAAAAAATAATCAGTGAGCATTGCATCGAATTTTCCGTAAAATGAATACTAAGTTTGAAAGCTTTCTAGCTTGCAGTAAGTAAACTTATATAAGCATGTACTATAATTTTATGCTGAAATATACACATGCAGATTTGTTTCAAAACCATATGCAGATATCTTAGCAAAACATAATACTTATCATTTGTCTAGCATGTTTAGCAAGCGAAATTCGAAAATTATCTCTCAAAATGTTTCATCTGAATGTGCCCGAAAGCCATTGCCAGTATTTCCATTCATCTCCATTACTCTATATCATCCATCATGATATACCATCCATTCTTCATTACGGATTCAAATTCTAGTAGTCAACGTCCATTTCAGCAGAGTCTAATTGTTCCCATCTAGTTTGATGTTGCACTCATTAATGATCCATTCTGTTGTGAAGAGCTACTCATACTACTAATTTTTGTCATGAAATTCTCAGTACATACATTAAATATTATGTGTAGAATAGTATGCACATAAATGCAATGATAAAAAAAAAGCATTTTGTCAAAATATATTCTTCAGAGCTTTAAATATGGATTGCGGAAAACCCACAAGAATCAAGTCGTGCATATATAAAACAGCATTTAAATTATTCTTATCAAAATATATTTCGTAATTCATGGTGGCAAAATCTGCAAGATGAAAATTTTTCTTTCTATCTTTGAATGTGCTTAATGAAAAATGCAAAAACAGTCATTTGTATAGTTAAAAAATCTCGAAAATATTTAAGATGAAGAACATTGTTGTAAAAATTTACAATTCTTTTTTCTGTTTTTTGCGTCAACGCAATCTAAACTTTCACTTGAATCATTATGGGGGATATTTTAATGTAATAATTATTGATTTTTTTTTTATTTATTTTTTTTGCCGAAACTATTGCTTGACTGCTTTTCTTTTATTTTGTTTATTTACTCATTTTTTTATGCACTTCAAATATCTCTATATAATTTTTAAATCCCGCGTCTACATCATGTTTGGAAAAAGCAAATTTTGAGACTGTAAGAAAAAGCGATCAAATTATTTTCTCAAGAATTAGGTCTTCAATTAGCACCAAATAACTTCATTAATGAAATAGCAGGTCTCTCATGAGTAGCGACTTTGTTTTTTGCTTCTGTATTTGAATTCATTAATGTTCATGTCATTTTTTATTAGGTTAGGAATATGGGAAAGTAGAATAAGCTCGTATGACCATAATTCTTCCGAAAACCTTGTGATAAATTCATTGTTCTACATTGCAAGTATTAGGTCTTTTAACACCAAAACTCTTCATTCCTAAAATCGCGCTTCTCATGAGTAGCGACTTTGTTTTTTGCTTTTATATTTGAATTTATTAATGTTCATGTCGTTTTTAATTGGGTTAGAAATATGGGAAAGTAGAATTGCTCGTATGACTATAATTCTTCCCAAAAACTTGTGATAAAGTCATTGTTCTATATGGCAATTCATGATACTTTTTAATGTCATTTTTTTTAAAAAGTAGGTTAACCTAAAACTCAATGAAAAATAATTGAAGAAAAATTGATTAAAAAAAAAATACTGAAAAAGAAAAAAAAAACAATGCAAACACTTTTTTTTTCTTTACGAAAGTTGTTTATTGGTAAGAAAACGTGAATATCGTTTTTTTTTTGTTTATGTTATTATGATTACTATTTTGCACTTTACTCTTTCTAGCTTTCTTCTCTTACAATTTATGACTGTTTAGTTATTGAATGATACTGATAGAAAAACAGCAACATAAATTAAAACCATGAATAAAAGGAGGGGGGGGGTGGACTTATTGTTTAGAAGATTCAAAAAGAATATTGAAGCAATTATTTAAACAGTTTTAGTATAAAAATATTGAATCAATAAATACAGAATATACATAATAAACTTTACATAGAAACACTAAAAGGTCTAACATATTTATGTTTGATTGTAATTTCAAGATTTTCAAAGCATGCAGTGCGGGAGGGGGTGGGGGTAGTTTCCATTTAGGCTGGCTATTTTCAGCAAATTTCGTGCCGCGGATTGGCAATTTTCAAAGTTTCACCTGAAAAAGGTACACACACTAGTTGAAATTAAAAGAAAAGGTTTATATTGGTGTACAGTTTGGATGTGTTGGAAGATAACTACATAACTGGCGTTAGACGCATCAGGACAAGTTAGTGTAATATAATAAAATAAAAATGTTTACTCATGCGTAATCCGGCAAAGAGAACACATACCTAGAATCACTCTTGACTCAATAAAACGCGAACTTTCATGTATTATGAAACAACACATATATCCAGTAAGGTCTGCACGTAACAAGACGTACATAAATATTAATACCAATATCTCGAATTCGGTGGATTGAACTTAAAATCACCAGTTTTCATGCATGGTATGTTGAATGTAGCATTTTCCTGTACAACATGACCAATTACACTACAAGTACTTATTCCAAACAAACATCCATGATTGGGATGACATTGTGAATCGCAGCATAGTATGGAATTAAGTATTACGCTAAGACCAAATTTCACCTCCTGAAGAATCTCTGTTAATTTACACCTCTGACTAAAATCCCTTAGTAGTTAGGTTATTAATCTATTAATCCTAGTATATGTGTGTTAATATATTAAAGCTCAATTAATGCATTTTTAGTGGTCTCAATGGAAATGCCTAAGAGGGAAATAATAGATTTTTTACATGAATTTATTAAACAGTTTCATCCATAAAATAATGTATTTTGTAGCCAGAACAAGTGTATTTTTTTCAAAAGATCAGTAATATCAACATTGTACAAAAATCAGTTAAGCAAATTTTTGTACAATATAATCCACAGAATCATATGCCGTTCTTCAGATCTAAGTAGCGAAAGAAAATTAAACTTTCATTTTCGGCAGCAACTACCCAAGCATTTCTCAATTATATCATACAAAATATTTATTTTGAGGGTTACAATGCATTTTGAACAGCTCCTACACTTCAATAAATCAATAATTCTGCAGAAAATTTTTGGTACTTATGTTAATTACCTGATTCTTGAGTTAAATTAAAATAAACATACAGAAATGCTACCTAATTTCTGTTTAATACTAGTTTTCTTGCTAGATGCTAGAACGACAACACTGGACTGATTTATGTTTAATACTTTTTTCACCGGTACTTTTTATGAAGTGTGGATATTGAAGTCCTGAAACGATAAGCTGCTTTGCATTACGATAATCTTTCATTTTCGCGTGCAGTATACTTTAGTAACTAAAAAAGCAAAAAAGTAACCGAAAACAGACTAGTAAATGCATCAGACTTCAGCATAAAGTTTTCTGGGAGTAAACTGCTTTTTTAAATAATTGAGACGGCTTTGCTTTGGTGGAATACGCAAAATACATTCTTCACGTACGTTAATACTAGGAACAGGGGTGAGCAATAGATGGAAAGCATCGATGCAGCTATGCATTGCTTATTCATTGACAGTGCTCGGTGAAAATAGATGAAATATTAAGAAGCCAGACCTAGTAGTCCTTGATTTTCTTACAGGACGATCTATCTAAGGCAACGTATCAATGGCTGTGCGTGATAGAAAAACTAGCAATTTTGTGAGACGTGGCTCATAGATGTAAAAATATAACTTTTGTGTGCAGTAGATTATTAATATAGCGATTCACCAAGGTTATGTCCTCTTAAAAAATATTGATGCAAGCATACCACGGCGGTGGTAAATCAGATGGGCTGATGTGCCATAGAATTTTCTTAAATATAATTTACCTGATGACATAAAGAGAAAGAAAAGATACATTAATCAATAAACTTACTCATGTTTTTAGAAACAAGGAAAGCATTAACTTCTTGAATAAAATAAGACAGCGGGTATAGCACTAGAAATAAAAGCATGAAAAAAAAAGTTAAAAACTAAAAAACTCAGCAAACAGCTGTTTCGATCGTATAAAATCTAAGTATTTTCATTAGTGCATAAAAAGGAATGCTGCCGTGCTAAACGCAAAAGTGGTATCTGCAGTAGAGCTCAAACTGAGATATTACTCTTTAAAGTTTTGCGCTATCATGTATTTAATTCAGATGAAATTTTTGTAATTTTTTTAAAAATATTTCCCGTTCTCAAATGACCATATAATTTTGAATGAAGATAAAATACGTCACAAAGAGCCTCCTGGTGGTGATAACTCAATTTTGTTAAAAAGTGTAGATACGACTTTTGTGCTTAGCAAGGCAGAATGGTTTACAAGTCTGAACCAAATGTCCAGTGAATGAAAGATCCAAGTCGAGAAGAAGTGAATGAACCATATGTCATCAGAACAAGTAGGACATATGTACTCTAAAAAATGTTACGTATACAAAAGTTTTTAAATAAAAAATACCCAAGAGATAGGACGGGGGCGTTCGCAACAAATTATTAACTATTAACGTACTTTTTTTCAGATGTAATAAGATTCCTAAAAATCTATGTCGTAAATGGAAGAACAACCACGAATAATTTTGGTAGACGAAAAATCGAAATTATGATTGTGGAGTCAACACTTTTGTGCGTTAGAGGAGCGCTTGAATTCTTGTTTTTGTACCAATTTTCATGTTTTTATACGGAATTTTGAAAGAGGTCTAGCATTCCTGCCAGTGCGGATTGCGTACATAAGGCATTGTTGCTTATAAAGTATACATTTTATTTTAATAGGAAACTTCGTAATTTTATCTTTGTGTTTCATCTTCGATAGTTTTTTTTATAGGCAAACCCTTAAAATCTTTTTCGACTAAATGTGATTTATTGATAAAAGTCGCACTATGTTGAAGGCAGAAAAAACGTTCTTAAAAGAAAACAGAAAACGTAATTTAAATAAGGAAATTACTTTCGCTTTCAAGTTAAAAACTTGTCTTTTGTCATACTTTAATGAATCATTGGAAATAATTTGGAAGTTGACTCCAACTTTCTCTTTAAAAAGAGCATCATGATTTTTGAATCCTTTTTTGAGAGTTAAACAATTTATTTCTATTGAGTTGTTCACCATTTGAAACGAAACAAATTAACCTTGGTGCTGAAATAATAAAGTTAAAGATCAGATAATTAAATGTAAACTAAAAACACTTAAAAAAATAAATAAATAAAATGACTGCTTTTTCTTTTTTTTCTCACTTGGAAATTTCAATTACGTTAAATTTTTATTTTAGTATTCGTTCCTTCTGTAAAATATATAAAATAATAAACCGTATTAAATAATACCAGTTTTGGTTCAAATTGATATTCATCCATCTTTAGAAAAATCTAACCTTTGTTTCAACCTTACGACATTTTTTTGAGGGTGGGGTGGAGGGTAAAAACCCTTTAATTTTATGATTCAACCTTTCACCTAGTAAAGGGTTAAGAAAATTCTACTCAAAATATTGTTCAATGTTAAAAGAAATTTTAAACACTGCCTGCACTCTAAAAATAATATTGTTTTTATAGTATAATACAGCAAGTTTTATAGAGATAAACTAAAAAATTGCTAATTTTACAGTTTTAAATTGGAGTCTCTGATGCCAGTTTTATACTGCTGTTTTTACAGTATAATACAGCTAATTTTATGGTACTAAACTGTAAAATTGCTACGTGTGCAATTTTTTTTTTATTTCGTTATTTTTGGTAGCTTGTACCAGCGGCGTACTCAAGGGTGGGCTGATAGGGCTGCGGCCCCCTCCGAAATTTTCAAAACGAATTTTTTAATTTCAGCTTTAATCATTCTTTCCTTATTTTCGTTTTAAAGTCATAAAATCAGAAAAGATTTCAGATCAAATAATCAAGTACCGTCAGCTGGGGTAACATTGGCCCAAATCTAAAGATTTGTAATAATTTTATCAGCGATATGTCTTTTGACATTGATTATATTAATTTTCAATACATCTTACTGTGTGAACAAACCTTGTATCATTAAATTAAAACCATATTGAGACCTCTCAATCATTTTGCAATATTATACTGCATTTTTTTAATGTTTGGGCCAAAGTTGCCTTGAATTGGGGAAACTTTGTCCCATACTTTTAAACCATAGAAAACCTGTGATTTGTATAGGCTGGGCTAAAGTTAGACAAGATAAAATTATCACCAGACATATTAGTTTGTTGTTTTGCCTGCTTTTAATTCAAAAACATCCATGAAATGGGGAGAAATAGGAATAATTGCCTGCTTTTAATTCAAAAACATGCATGAAATGGGGAGAAATAGGAATAAATGAAAAAAACTTCATTTTAGGGAAAAATATTGTATTTTATAAAAATATAATTCCAATTCAATTACAGGGAACCCATAGCCTGCCATTTTTATTAAATGTTGTTGGAAAACATGCTCTTCTTCATCACTAAAGATTCTTGCACGTCCTACAATTTTTGAATGAATCCCTTTAAGTTTGTTTTTTATTGTAGACCTAGGTCTAGTATACATTTTTTCTGCAGCTCTTTGGGTTAAGGCACCAGATTTAATAGCCTCTAAACACTCCTCTAACACTTCTGGTTTGCAATTGGCGTAATTTCTTGTACCACGAGGTTTTATCCTATTTCTCGGCATTTTTCCTGCAAAAAAAGGTCCAAAAACTAGTGCTTAAAATAATAATAAAAATATTTTAAGTGGTTTTGTTAAACAATCTGCTTATAAAATAGGTACCAATCAAGTTTTATATCGAAAATAATGTACCTTGGGGTAACTTTGGCCCAGCCACCATCTTGGGCCAAAGTTACCCCAACTCTGGGCCAAAGTCGTCATGAAATAAAAAAAATCGAATTATTTTGTAAATAACAAAGGTAACAGCATTATTGCACCAAAAATACTTGAAACAATTGAATATATGATATCGTTATACATTTATCTACAAGTAGCTCCTCAAGAATTAGCGTTCACAAGTAAAGACAACAAATTTTACCACTTTCTCAAAGTGAAGATGGAGCAGCACTAGAGTGAATATGAAATATAGAAATAACCTCCACTTCATGAACAGTCAAGCCAGTAGTGCTACCTATCCAGTAAGGCATTGTCTAGGCCGATAACTCATTATTATGATTACAATACAGGACAACAAAACTTTTTCTAACTGTGGGCCAATGTTACCCTCATAGGGCCAATCTTACCCCAACAGACGGTATGAGATAAGAAAAAAAAGAAGAATTTTTTTTAAAGTCGTCTATTTTACTGTATGTCACAATTTTGATTATCTTATGTAATTCAATTTTCTTAATTTTATTTCAAATATATGTTTCAGAAACACCGATAAATGTTTCTTCATTCATCATTGAAACGAAGTATTAATAAAAATAGTAAAATCAATCGCAAAATTAACGATATTCAAGTACAAATGTTCCAAAGTATTGCAAATAGGTGACTCAGAAATACTTCTGTCAATGGCTAAAATAATTTTAAACTTTTATTTTATCATTTTCTGTTTGCATCAAAACGCTTTATTTTTTTACAGAAATTATAATGAGAATTTTTTTTAAAGATGTATTTTTGTCACATTAAATTAGCATTGATATCACAAATTCGAAACATTTACTGCCCTCAGCTACATTTATGAGCTGCTCCCCCCCCCCTCATAGTGCATAGAATTTGTGATACTGACTCGTAATTATCATTGTTATTTTAGCTTTTAATTTTAAAGGCATCATTTTTTATAAATTTACCCTATTACAATGATTTTATACTGAGGTCGAATGCGTCCAAAGTTGGAAAGAAGTTGCTATCAGTGACAAGAAAAAAAAATTAAGCTGAATTCCTCGCACCAAGCAACATTTTTCGAAAGTAAATTTTGAAGTTATGTACTTAATTTTACTTATCATTAAATCAATTTATTAAAATTCTTACTTAGAAGTTTTTTAATAGTTCGACCCCTATTATCTCATTAAGATAAAGCTAAAAAGAAAAAAAGCATTTTCTACGCTTTTGGATCGCTAAAACTTTTAAACGCATCAGTAATTTATCTTTCAGAAGTAGTAGTAGAAAAAATCTTCCCTCAGGTGAAAAATACGTCCAAAAACACTTTACTAACATACTTTTTTTGGCTCGCTTTTAAAAGATATTTTCCAGTCTTTTAGATCCTTGTGCTTATTTTATTAATATAACTCATAACTTACTCTAAGAAATTAACCGCTAAACAGAACATAATGAAATTTTATTTCATTTTTTAAAAGTGTTTTGGCCTCGTTAATTAATTTCTTTTAAACAGAGATAGCTCGAGATAATTTTGCTTTATAAAAGAAGTAATGTAACACATTCCATTTAGATTATGTTACATATTCTTGCGTCTTAACTCTTACTGTTACTTTTATGTGTGTTATACAAAAAGGAATAGAAAATTTAAGAAAATTAGTGAGAGTGTCTTTTAGTTTAAAATTTGCGTTAAACTTCCCAGCAGTTCCGCGTATCTCGAAGCTTAAAATTGATACCTTGATTTTAACATTTATTAAAATTAACTTTCATTAGAAATCGAATCGTTGCAACATGTTTTTACTAGTTATGTTATTAATAATTAGGGGAGACTGATCGCAGTTGATCCCGTTTTTGGAGCTTATATCATTTATTTGAATCCATGGAATTGAGCGATTTAACTTTACCTATTAAGAAGTCCTTATCAGTTTACTCTTTGTCGCTTTTTAAATAAACGTATTTTAGTTAAATATGTTAAATAAACAAAGTAAACTAGTCAAGTCTCTCTTATGCTGGGAGACTTGATTTCTGTCTGCAGTAGAACTGATTCTGTAAAACAAGAGTCTTTATAAGTGGTTTAAATAATAGTTAATCATTTATTATTGCAACAATATTTATTCCTAAAAGAATGAACATCGTTCATAAGTTTCTAAGAAATGACTAACTTATTTAACGAACGATAATTTATATTACGAACAAGCAAACATTGTTATTGGAACTTGTACTTTTAGATGAATCTTGACCAAATATTCAGTGAAATTTGGGGTGTAAATACTGTAAAGGCAAATTATAACATACCGGCTAAATCCGGAAGTTTAGCCGCACTTCGTTTTCTGCAGCTGTAAAAACTCCGATGGTGCACATAATATAAAACAGGTTACTCTGAGCTATTCATAGATAAATATGTAAAAATATACTTAAGTAGAAAACACACAAAAAAAAAAAAAAAAAAAGATTTTTCCAGAAAGATTTTTGAAATCCTTTAAGCTACGGTGCATCATCTGTTCGTTCAGGAAGACGCCCAACTTTTGCGGGAGAAATGCCACGCGATTACAATGAAGCAATAAATACCTGAAGTATTCACATTAACTGAAAAGAGAAATGAGCTCAATGATTGTAGCGTGTAGTGGACATTATAATGTTTAAATGTTTATTAATATCTAATGATACGTCGTCGGACTCTTATCTCATTGAAAATTATATTTTTCGTCTTTTTTTTTTTTTTTTTTTCATTTTTGGAAAAAAAAATTCTAATTTTTTTTTCACTTTCTCATTAATAATAGTGACTAAGAACTCCTATTGTATTTTCTTTATTATTTGCTTTGCTATTGACTAGATAAGCTTCGCAATTAGATATTTTATTTCGGATTTTAGTAGGTGATAACAGTTTTACACTGCTAATTCCAAGTTTTGCATGCTGTAAATTTATTCGAGATGTGCTAATTAGCATTTTACTTGATGAGTTTGCTTCCTCCTGCGTTGTGGTTTTGAAAACAGCACTTACCTTTACGCCGATGTCTTAAACAAATGATCTCGAACATCGTTGCAGTCAAGAAAACGACAAAAAAAGTATACAGCCCTAATGAAATCCACAAAACCCACTCCAATAATATAAAAAGTCAGATACATACGGTGCAAAAAATAAACCGTTGTTTTTACAGTATAATACTGGTAGCAGCGGTTTCAGTTTAAAACTGTAAAAGCACACACTGTAAAAAATAAATCTTTTTTTTTACAGTATAATACAACCTAATTTTATAGCAATAAAGTGTAAAAATTCGCAGAAACAATGCACAAGTTAAACGTGCTTAAAATATGCTCGAATTGTTTATAATCTTAATTTTCACCCCTATATTTCTCGAAATGAACAATTTCTTAGCATACAAGCTTTATCTTTTTCTCTGTTTGCATTACTTCAATAAAGCGCTCATTAATGCCTTAATGTGTAAAAACTGAGACGGTACTATTTAGAAATGCCACCAATTTGATTTATAATGAAGGAAAAAAAGGAATGAAAATTTGACATTCGTTAAAGACAAACATTTAAAATGCTGCAACACAAAGAATATATTTTGATATACAGAGTTTTTCAACGAAACATACTTAAATATAACCAGTTTTGTACCCAAAACATACTATATATTTTTTGAAGAAATACAGATTAATATACTTTCCGAATTTTTTTCCCGGAAAATAATTCCTGAACCACAAAAAAAAATTAATAAGTACTTCATAATCCTCATTCCCTTTACTCCGAGTAAGACCTCAACCGGCTGGAGTTGGATATTTGAATATGCAGTTTATGCATATTCAGTGAGTTTCGAAATCTGAAATTTTAATGCTTCTCGCTGTTTTGTGTTAAAAATAAATAGCGCGAATAATCGAGCGACCTAAATGAAATATTAACATACATGAATAGTGATTAGTTTGGAGTAGGAAGAGATAAAAATTGTATCAAGTGACAGATTTAGATATTTCGAAGCCGGCGTAAACACCGTATTGCGGGAATTGAGTTTGATTATTGATAAGTGATTTTCATTGCTTAATAATGGTGGTTTTAAAAACGTGCAGAAGCCAAAAGGATGAGAAGGAAAGATATCATTTAAAATTTTCGATGACAAATTAATCGTTCTTTCAATTAAACAGAGTAAAATCGTACCATAAGTACACACTTCAGGGATTCTCAACAGCTATTCCATTAGGTCAGCACTGTCCCCTTCAGAAGAAAATTTCTTCGGAAGCTTTAAATTGCCCTTGTCTAAAAAGAAATCTCACAAAAATTCATAATAAAAATAATTTCTTAAACATCTCAAAAAACTGCATTTTTTCCTAACTTCAACGCGATTGCGGCAGATGAATAAATTGGGACCAAAACATTTCACATTTTTTCTGTGCACTTTGCTCCCCCAATGGCACCTTTTCCACAATACCTATCATAGAAAAAAAAATCACTTTCGGCCCGCCCTAATGCATTTGTGTTAATGGTTGAGAGTGAGTTTGATTTTTAATGCTCTGTGCACCAGATCCTGCTCAGGATCTTGCTGTAGTAGATAAACTGTGGAGCTCTTAACATTGGCTGCCAGTGACTGGTTTGGCAGATTAAGTACGTTCACAGATAGTTTTTAATTTTCTTATAGACGCTAATGAAATCATATTTTTTTGCTCTTAATAATATAAGCCATAAACAAAACACACACTATTAGTGTTTTGATCCCTACTTTAACGACTCAAGAAAATACAGCAGGAGTTTCCAGGAAAAAAGGACGTAAAGTTTTATGAAGCACTAAAGCAATGAGTATTTCAAATATCGAGGAGGGGGGGGGTGACCAAAGCTACTCACGAAGATGTACTATTTTTGATGTGTACATATTCTTCGCCAAGTTTTTGAAAATGATGTTATTAAATTATTAATCATGTTACGATATTTGAAATTCTGAGAATGGCTTGGATGTCAGGATAATACACTCCCAGGTTGGGTTCTTTAAAAATATTAATTTAATTCGTATCTTTTAGTACTGATAGAGTTTACATAGCATATTAAATTAAATTGAAAAGATTAGGAGAATATTCAAGGATACATTATTATTATTTTTCATTAACATAACATTTCAGAAAAACGTTTTCTTTAGGTGAAGTATGATACTACAGGGGTAATTTTGTAGCCTTTCTTTACTAAAGAATATAAAAACAACTTAGTGAATAAATAGATATTGGCAAGAAAAAAAAAAGAAACGACGACTTATCAAAAAAAAAAAAAAAAAGACAGTCGAATTCTCAAAGTATGAATTTCCTTCTTTCTATGAACCATGCCAAATATGACAGAGCTCATATCAGAGCCTCAAAAACTTCTCCGGTAGAGTGTGTTTGTAGAATAAGAAGTTTTGCAGAGGCCAATGTGGCTAACAATGTGTAGTGTTGGCTACTTCAAATGGTTCTAGTTGTTTTCTAGTTTCTTCGAGAAACATAATAAGAAAAGTACAAATAATTTAAAAGCAATTATTTCAGAAAAAAGAACTGCGACCCATGAAATTTGAAATATATATATATATATACAGGGTGTCCACTCCAATCGTGGACCAATAGCTAATTTCTAAACCGTTAGAGATAAGCATATAGTTTATTTAGGAAAAAATCTCAAAATTACGAAAGGAATTTTGGGTCTATTCAATGTTTTTCAAAAAATCAAATTTTGAAAAAGTTACGAAATTTAATTTTTTATACAGCCCCCCAGTCCTATCAATCATATTTAGTAAAACATTCCTGACACTGTAACGTTTAAAACTAAAAAAAAATCACCCTTCTACCACAAAAATTGACCGAGTTATGACGTTTTGAAAAATCAAGATTTTGCATTGTTTCATGACGCTATCGAGGGAACGATCTCTCGATGACGTCATGAAACAATGCAAAATCTTTATTTTTCAAAACGTCATAACTCGGTCAATTTTTGTGGTAGAAGGGTGATTTTTTTTTTAGTTTTAAACGTTACAGTGTCAGGAATGTTTTACTAAATATGATTGATAGGACTGGGGGGCTGTATAAAAATTTAAATTTCGTAACTCTTTCAAAATTTGATTTTTTGAAAAACATTGAATAGACCCAAAATTCCTTTCGTAATTTGGAGATTTTTTCCTAAATAAACTATATGCTTATCTCTAACGGTTTAGAAATTAGCTATTGGTCCACGATTGGAGTGGACACCCTGTATATATATATATATATATATATATATATATATATATATATATATATATATATATATATATATTCCTCATTATGTGCTTCATTGAAAAAATTGAACAAAGATGAAGTCTTTGGGCAAGGGGATTTTATCATTATTTTTTTTTGTTTGCAAAACTTGTAATATAATTAACCAAAATTGGCATTCTCTATTCTATGCTACTACGCATGGACTATTCAGCACTTTGCATCAAGAAAGCTGATATATCAGTTTTTCTTCTTGTTTTGGTTGATTTTTCTTTCCCTTTTTTTACTCTCAAATGCAATCTGGCATTGAAAAGCAAAATATCTTATGTGTCAAAAATTACAGAGGGCATTTCCTATCAAAGTAATTAATAAACAGTAAGATTAATTTTTGAAACGCAAAGAAGATAAATAGCTCAAAAAACCATAGTTTAGAAATTAAAATTTAGCTTTAATTATGTTTGAAAATCTGTGAGGGAACACGCTGATAAGTTAAACAAAAGAAAATATTCATGAAGACGGAAAAGGTTCAGACATTTTATTCTTATACATTAAATTAAGATCGCTAGATATTTAAAATAGAGTTTCATAGAATGAGACTTTTTCCTATTTAAAAAAAAATATGAAAAGTAAGGCTGAACAAAAAAAAAAGAGAGTTTGGTTACATTTTTCCAGTTAATTTTGAGCATGGCACTTTCAAGGAGAAAATACTAAGCATTTTATAAACTAAAAATATGGCTTAACAATAATAATGTATAAACTTGCATTTGCATATACTTGCTGTTTACATTTTTTAAGCCAAATTTATGTTGTGCCACGGATCATATATATACATGAAATCAAATTTACGTGATTTGTTTTTATTTAGTATATGCTACGAAGAATAGAGGTCTGTGTGATGAAATGCATTCAAAACGACAACTATAAATCGGAAACAATAACGTTAGAGAACGAAATATGCGTGCAAAAAAGTCATTTATGGGTTAGCACAAATGCTTATCAGTATTAGTTATTCCCCTGTATCTTAAACTGCAACAAAATAAGGCAGTAATACATTATCTCAGTTCTCCTCTTCTGTTGGGTTTAAATAACATGAAGATAAGATTTTTAAGTATAGTTCATGTTAATATACACAAATTCATTAACTCAAATACGCTAAAATAAAAAAAATCTTATTAAAGACTTTACTGATTTCAACAGGACAATTTCTTTTTGGAAAGAAGTTTTAATAAATAACAAGAAAGCAGCAACTTACTTTATTCATCCACATCGCAGGCCAACTTTGGTCGAAATGCTATCAACTAATTCGATACGTCTATTTAATAACTTCACTAATGAAAAATCAATTAGATATATATCAGTCTGAGTACTCATTTTACTGTTTTTGATTCTTTCTGTCCGAAAAAAAGGAGAACAAGAAAAAAAAACAGTAGGAAAAATTATTATGGACTTGTCCTTTTTGAAATGAATATTTTTTGGAAGGGTGTGGCCAGTTGGTTTTAGAAAGTAGCATAATTAAACAAGTGCGCTTAGTTATTAAGAGTTGTGTATTGTTGTATCATATGATGATATGTATTAAATTCTTCTTAGTTAAAGACGTTTTTATTTCAATCCCCAAATCATATAATGGTAGGGACTGGATAATATGTTAAGGCAATAAAAGGACATTTCATTCTTATTTAACTAATTTATTAAAAGAAGACGGTGGTTAATCTTAGTGTTGAAATATCCTAGCGTAACCATAAATACTACTATGGGAAGAAATTCATACAATAGCTCCCAAAAGTGTTCGTACACGTAAAAATTTGTTGGGAAACCAAAACCAATATTTTCTCACATAATCTTTGAGTCATTCTGAATAAACCCAGATTTGTTTTTAAAATACTGACTGCTTTTCTTTTTGAAAAGGGTTAAAATTGAAGAGACAGAGAAATAACGCTCTACAAAAGTCTTCGTACATTGCAATATATTCGGATAAATTAATGATCGAAATTTTCATCTGCCCTCTTTTTATTATTCTTGCATTGCATCGACACAGAAAGCATTTGGCTTTAATTTTTTGCTATTTTATTCCATAATAATCTGCGTATTATTTTTAAATGTCTTGTATTCGTAAAAACAATAAACACAGCAAAAATGCGATTATTTTTCATCATAATAGCAGTAAATTGGCTCGGAACATCACTAAGTTAGTTAATTTATACCATTCTTCAGTGTAGTATGTGATAAAATTATTTTCAGAAAAAAATCGAAGTGAAACCAAGGTAAGAAAGGGTCAACTGCCAAAGCTAGCAACTCGTAGTTACAGATTCAGAGTTAGAAAATTTATGACAATCTACGCTTACGTGCTGCAAAAGTTTTTGCAGAATTAAGGAAACATTTTATGCATCAATATCCCCTAAAAAAGTTTGCCGAGTCCTCAGAACAGCTGAACTACACAGGCACTCTGACCACAGAAACATTTTTGTTAGTGAAAAAAACAGAAAACTTAGGCTTTCCTTACCAAAATTAAATAAAAAAAGTCCCGAAATGTTTTGGAATTATACCTTATTTGAAGATCAAAGTAAATTTAATATTTTTGTTTCCGATGGCGTATCATTTTAAAGATAATAAGAAGTGAGGAATTTAATTCCAAGAATTTAGCTGGAATAGTTAACCAATGCGGTAGAGATGTTACTCTGTAAGGGTGCATATTAGCAGCAGGACTTGATAATTTGACATTTATTGATGGAATGAGGAAGAGTAATGTACATTTAAATATTTTGAAATACAATTTAAAGCTATGGGCCAAAAATTTGGGCATTGGAGACATCTTCCTTTTCCTACTAAGATAACTAATTATAAGAAGCTTTTGGTGTCTTTAAAACTGTCCAAAACTTTGATAAGCACCACTCAAGTCACACCTAAACTGAGTTTAAGCAAAATGGAACATATTTAGAGAAAATTGGAGGTTAGAGTGCGAAAACACGGCGTTAAATGCAAAACTAAGTAAAAGCAGTGTAATGATTCAAGAGAGAATGAAAACTTGCTCAGAAATTACAAAAAAAAAAAAAAAAAGAAAAAGAAAAAGAAAAAGAAAAGAAAAGAAAAAAAAAAATTCCTAACAAATTATATTCTTAGACGTTGAAGAGCTGTGGTAGATACTGAAGACAACCTTATTACATGATAAAACAATGAAAAATTAAAAATTAAAGTTCACTTTGTGCGCAAATAAGTAAAAACCAAAAAACAACGTCTAAAAGCACAAATAAGACAAGTTAAAAATCGGCAACATGTTTCAAAGGCATGAAGCCTCCTTCATCAGTGCCAAGCAAGAAATGAAAATGAAAAATTAGCTTATTCACAAATATGTATATAAATAGCTCTTTAAAGTGTACGAAAACTTTTATAAAATAAATTGTTTGATACTTTTTGAATATTAATTTCTTAAAAACCAAGTTTTGATGCATTATTAAAATATTTCATGTAGTTTTGCAAAGAATAAAACATAGATCTTACTATTAACCACCCACTCTAAAATACTCATTTTAATAACCGAAAAAAGCTCTATTTCATTGCAAATGTTAAGTGAACTAACACCTTTGTGAGCCACTGTATGTGTTGTGAAAACTGGAAGTAAAATTATTTGAACGGTACATCTTAGTCGAGTAAATAAACTGCATCAAACATATAGAAAAAAATTAATAAACTGATTTGTCTACCACTAAAATATAAAATGTGAATGGCAATATTTGCCCTGAATGTATAAAATTCACGAACCATATACATGAAAATACCGTTGAGATACTTTTTGGAAAAAAAGATACATACTTTTTCAAATCAACTATGTGTATTTGTTTTTACTTTTTTAACCTTAAAAAGGATTAACGTTGCTGAAAAGTAACATGTTAAAACTTAAATAATTTGCTTTTAACTATTGTGCTTTTTAGAAAAATCACTAATAACGAACAAATGTGTTATTAGTTAATTTTAAAACAATTTGTCATGTATCATTTCATGGGGTTTTACATACCGTCAGTTTAATATTTTGCTCAGTTTTGTTTGAAATAAATAAGTAAATAAATGGTTAGTGGACAAAAAACAATTTTAGAATCTTATATTTAAATTTAATGATTCGTTCAAAATATCTCTTCTCTTGAATCTTTCTTCTCTTTCATCCGTTGAATATATATTTAACTTTCAACTAGCAGGCAAAAATCATTTTTCAAACATGAACTAATGTTAAAAACTATATTTCAGTAGTAGAAACGAATATTAGCACAGCTTATTATAGAGCATGGTAAATATTTTAATGCCTCTGTTTGCCGTCAAATTCATGCATCCTTCAAAAGCTTACAATGAAATGCAGAAATTAGACTATGTGCATCATCCTTCTTTTGCTTTTCACACTTCTTTAAAGACATTAAAGTTGAAGCTTATTTTTTTGACTATTTATAGTAAAATCACAACTTTGAAGTCTCACTCTACATGCAAATTTTTGTAATTCAAACGCTGTTCTGCCTTTTTTTGATTTTAGAAACGTGTTAACAAATTCTGAAAACATACGAGCGATGCAATAGTTTTTATTTGTTAAATTTGTTTTACATTGGTATTAGTCACACATGGCTGAGCTTCAGTTAAGTTAAAGTTCTGTCGATTCTAAAGTATTCCTTGTAAAATATCTGCATCTACACATTTTTTTTAAGCTGAAGTTTTCCTTTGAAGTTACAGAAATTTTGTAGATTTAATTCATAAATAATGAAGTATTAAAAAAATCTTTTGGAAGGAATCGGGGTTAAGGTTTTGCTAGTTTGCTTTTTGAGAAGAGAGCATAGTTCATAAACATCAATACTACATGTGTTTAAAACGTTTGGATATATGTGTTTCAAATATTCAGGCGTAAATAAAATATTGAATAAAACCAAGTGTGGATTTCTCAATGGCATAAAATAACAACTTTTTTTTCTACTCCTACTTTTCATTAATTTATTTATTCACTCGAAACGGATAAGTCACTTTCAGCAATTACATTATTTGGATTCTTTTTTTTAAGAAGTAATAAGGTTTACTAAATTCATATTATACAAGTTTAAAGCTTTAAAATTTTAAGTACTGCAGAATATTTTAAGGCTTATTTTTTGCAGTACACATTCGTTATTCAAATAATGTTTCCAACGATTATTTTTTTCCACATGAAAATCGAACGCAAACTTAGTCTGAAATTCTGCGAGCCTTCACATTTTGGCCGCAGATCTTAAGTGACGAAGCTTGCGGTAAGTACACAAATCAGTTTTTCAAATTATGTTTGAAACAATTTTTTCGCAAGAGAGTCGCAGGGGCGCAGATTTTCAATTGACGTTTTGCAGGTCTTCACATTTTATCCGCAGAACTTCAGTGACGACACTTCGTAGCATGTATTAGATATTCAGTTATGTTTAAAACCATGTTTCCTCATGAGGGGATCACGGGGACGCAAGCTTCGCTTGAAATTCTTCGGGCTTTCACATTTTGGCCGCAGAACTTCAGTGACGAAGCGTGTAGTACAAATAGTTTTTCAAATTATGTTTAAAACAATTAATTCTTCCGCGTTAAAGAGTCGCGGGAGGAGAACTGGGACTTCGTTTGAAGATTCTGCGCGGGGGCCTACACATTTTATCCGCAGAACTTCAGTGACGAAACTTGCAGTACAAATTAGGTATTCGACAATGTTGAAAACATTTTTTCCTCGTGAGAGAATCGCGGGAGGGGGGGGGGTACTCGCTTGAAGTTTCGCGATCTTTCACATTTTGGCCGCAGAACTTCAGAGACGAAAATTGCAGTGCATATTAGTTATTCAAATGATGTTTAAAATTATTAACTCTTCCTGTTGAGAGAATCGAGGGGCGCAGGCTTCGTTTAAAGTTCTACGGGCTTTCACATTTTGGCCACAGAACGTCAGCAACGAAACTTCTAGAACAAATTAGCTTTTCAAATTTTCTTTGAAACAATAAATCGTTACGCATCAATAAATGGCGGGGGGCGGGGGGTTGTTCGCTTGAAGTTCTTTGAGTTTTGACCGCAGAACTGCTGTGATAAATCTTACAGAACAAATTAAGATTTCAAATATTTTTTCCTGCGGAAGAATTGAGGGGACACAAGCTACGTCTGTAGTTCTGCGGGCCTTATCATTTTGACCGCAAATTAGTTATTTAGATTGTATTAAAAACAATTTTCCGGTGAGAGAATCGCTGGGGCAAAGCTTTGTTTAAAGTTCTGCAGCATTTCACATATTGCCGCAGAATTGCACTTACGGAACTCGCTGTGAAAATTATTTATTCAAATGATGTTTAAAACAATTTTTTCGCGTAAGAGAAACGCGGGGTGGAGGGGGAGGGGAGTCTCCTTTCAAGTTTTTCGGGATTTCACATTTTGGCCGCAGAATTTCTGACGGAGCTTGAAGTAAAAATAGTCATTCAAATTATTTTAAAACAATTTTTCCGCTTGTGAGAATCGCGGGGACGAAGTAATTATACTTGAAACAATTAACTTCAGGCTAAAATTAGGAAAATAGGTGTAATCCAAGCCCCCCCCCCCCAATCGGAAAAATGTTTTTTAACATTTGTTCTGCGATCTGGAAATTAGTTAACGTCCCAATGCCGAGCTTGAAATTTTTGAACTTGAGTTTTTGAACCGATGATGAAGTATATATATAGTAAGCATTAATAACATAATTATAAATATATTTGTCAAACTAAAGCATTTAAAATATGAATTAATGAAAATAAAGCAAGAAGTATTTGCAAACTTATGAAATTTTTCTAATTCAAACTCTTTGTAGAAAAATGAAACAAATTTAAAAAATAATTATTGTCTTTACCATGGTATTAAAAAATTAAGTTGATTTGGTTGGATTTTTGGCATAAAAGCCTTAATGGGCTATACTGAGCCAAACAATTGTTTAAAAGTAAAGGTGTCAAAATGAAAATGTTTGAAGAAAGAACCTGTAGAATTAAGAAATTTTTTGCTGAAATCAACACATGAATGAAGTTTTAAATTTTGAATAGTAAAAAACAGAAATCCAAACTGCTGAAGAAGGAACAATTTCCCTAACAAGTCTTTCAAAGAAGGATGAAAATGACTAAAGAATCTGAAACGAATATGATTGAAATTTGGACAATCGCGAGGCAATCTCCATTGTATATGCAATACTGTCTGATTGACATTACGTGTGTTACATAAGGGCAAAACAGATGTCTATGAGTAAATCTGGTGTGGCCCAAAGAAAGAGGTATTACAACTTCTTTTCTGGTGATCTTTGATGACTTGAAACATTCGTCGAAGGCTGACAACAGTGCAAATAATTTCGCGACTCTCTCTATTCCAGTTCTTAGAAAAAAAAGAAAAAAAAAAACACACACACACACACAAAGACAGCATGTAATGTAACACAAAGCAGCATGTAACACAAAGACAGCATGTGTACGCAAGCATATATGGGTCATTCCAACGAAAATGGTACAAATCATGTCCGAGACTTTAGAATTTTTTAAAATCAATATTAAAAACTCCCACCCATTAAGTGTATTTTTTATTGGTTCTCCATTTAATTTTGTGCCATCAAGTATCAATTGATTAGGTATAATCCATTTAGAAAGGACACAACAAAAATTATCTTTGTCAGAAGAAGGAGAAAATGACGTGTCCCAGCTTCAAATTGCTAGAATTTTCAATGTGATTTAAAATTAAACTGAAATGTAACAACAAAATAAATGACACTGCAGTGCACAAAAGATGCTTCTGACACCATTTCTGCAGTTTATTACGCAAATGAAAAAAAAATTCCCCAAAAAACACTATTCTATGTTTTTCTATGTTTCGAATTGTCCACTCTGTTACAAGCCTTTTGGAAATAAAATAAACAATTGCATTCAATCTGATATATTTTTTAAAAAATATAGATAGTATAACTGCCGTGATTAGCTTGCTACATTGAATTATGTTGTCAACAACCAGGGTGAGCCTCATTCTTTTCTTATGGTAGTTAATTTGAACTGTTGGATGTCCACTCTGTTACAGTCGATTTCATGATGTATATATTATGTGTATATTATATGTAAAAATGAGAAAACACTTTTTGGTAACATTTTGATGGTAAATGTATAATGTATAAATCTATCTTGCAGAACAATTTTGGGCAAATAATTTTGCGTCGCAGAACATCACTAAGTATTCTGCTTTGGGGATATACAGTACTGCTAATTTTACTGTTTATCACTGCGCACTTTATTAGTATTTAAATAAACTGGAACCCTCTGCTGTCAGTATTATAACTGTGCAAAAACAACAGATTATTTTTTGCGAGTTCAATTACTAGGAACACAAACTCTTTGATTTCATAGCAAACAATGTTCTTCATATTAAAGAATTGCAAGCTGCGACCTCCTAAATGAATCCACATAAGAATTGCCTGAGTGTATTAGGTCGAGAGAACTCTGACATCTGCGATTATCGATGAATCGCGTTTTGATTTCATTTCTAGTGGTCAGGATCAGGGTGGCAACATTGAATAGACTGGGACATTTTCTCTGAATAGATTCTTTTTATTTAATTTAGATTTGTAAATAAGACGGGTAAGTAAGAGATTAATTAGCTTGTTGGGAGACTTTTCGGCAAACAACTCTGAAAGCAACTAAATCAAAAATCACCATAAATAGGGCAGTTGTTGATATAATGGACCCCGCAATGCATATGTGAACTATGTTCTGGTAGGAGCTTAGGGAGTCCGTTGGACTTTATGCGTGTATTGTTTGTAATTGAGGTGGCAAGTAAGATAAAGGTGATATAATGAAATTTTTTTACTCTGTTTTAGAAAAAACTTTCAAATAAAAAAAGTTGTGTTTATTTGTTTAATGGATTTTTCTCGCACGGGTGAAACGGCGGGTCCTAGTCTGTATGTTACCTATTTTTTGTGACTAGTAGACTGTAATCTTAGTTTTCTCTAAAAATAACCTATGAGATTTTTTCGCATTTTTCTGTACATAGCAAATTGTCGCATATGCATCTTTTATCCACTTTGCCCCTTCAATTGCATAGAAAAAAAAGGTTTTATTGGAGTTATAGTTTTATACTTTTCGAGAACGGAGGATTTTATTTTTAAATATTTGACGGGTCATAAAAACGTTTTAATGCGTTTAATAGAGTGTGCATTATTAAAGATAGTTTTTAAACATTTATTTTTTTGTGTGCACAGTCAATTAGTTTTCATGATAACCAGTAAAGTGATTTTGCTTAAAAAAAAAAAAAGAAAACAAAAACATACTAAATAAACTTTACAAAGTTTCCACATTCTCACTGAGAAACACTACCGTCGGCTTGTAACAAAATGGCTATTACTGTTAAAAATAATCATAAATAATGACTAATGAATAACGTACAATTTTTTGTTTTATACACTTTTGTGTTGTATTTCCAAAACTATATCTATGACTCGATATAAACTATTTCAATGTTTGAAAATATTGTAAAAATATTTGTGCCACATATACAAAAAACACTATTATAATATGTCCTAAAAATAGAACGTTAGAAAAACATTGTAGAAACATTAAGTGTTAAAACAATAGTTTTTGAAATTAAATATATTTTTGAACTAAAATGTTTAAAATAAAAAATAAAAAAGCAAACGGTGAGGACCTTATAATTATCCTCTTCTTAGTGGTTTACCTAAACTAGCCAATTTCTGTGCAGAGTTGTTTTCGAGACGATTTGCACCTAAGGTTAACCGATTTTCAAAAGAAAAACACGTTTTGAAGTTATAAACTGTACTTCTTAATTTAAAAATTAAGTTAAAATTGAAAACTACCCAGATGCCCACGTAAATTACTTCTAGAGTTTCAATTGCTTTAGTTTACAACAGTTTTATTTTATTTTCTAGCTCTGCTGGCATTCTAAAGTGGTCTATTTAGCCTTGGAATTATTCTGTTTAAAATGCAGTTTAAAAATCCATTTTGGTTAAAATCGCTGAGGCATTCATACGCAGAGTACGTTTTAATAATTTATTCAATATTACTAATTACAGAAAAAAGTTTGAAAAAGGCTCCTTATAACTAATGCCGAAGTAATGGTAGACACAGAAATAGGTTTTATAACAAAGAGGAAGGAAGACTTTGGTGCATATTTTCTTTATTGGTTGAGTAACTATTTAATGTCTTTTGGATAGAGTTTATTGCATCTTTTGGCAATAAAATGAAGAAAAACTCCTAAAGTATTGTATAGTAATTAAAATTTTTTGACTTGGCCTATATTTATCCCTGCACTGAAATAGGATAACTTCTTCGGGGACTTATGGGAGACATGCGAATGTTACAATTAACTATTATTTCAATTACAGAACAGAGATTTTTAGGCAAGTTTTTAATCAACGGCCGCGCAAAAGTAAGATTTATTCTTCGGATTTAGGTGGATTTTAACAGTTAGCTATTCGATAAAGTTATTATGGTTGTAAAGATAGAAAAATTATAATTTGTAGGAAAGAAACGAAGTTATAAAAAACAAGATATCGTGGAACCTTGATTTGTAGAAGTACATCATTATGGGACTTGCTGAGCAAGTTCTTCTAAAAAAATCAGATTAACTTCAAAAAATAAAGTGTTATTGTGAAATTTTCCCCATATGCGATGCATAGCTAACTTTAAATGGCTGGCATCAAGAGGACAGCACATAACGGAAAGCAGAGCGCTCACAAGACCATATTTAAGAGGTAAAAAGGTCTGTCACACCATTCTTCA
>JAXGGA010016998.1:0-25372 GCA_038373865.1 Uloborus plumipes | reverse complement strand
TTTGCCACCGGGTGGAGTTTTTCGTGCCACTTTTTAAAAGTACTTTTGGGATGAAGTCTAAAAATTTTATTTGCCACATGCCATAAGGCCCCCGTTTAAGGGTCCCCCAATCATTACATCACAAAAAAATTTACCAAAGAAATGACACGGAGAAGAGAAAGTACGTCCGTGCCTAGGCCGGGAATCAAACCGGGAACCTCCCCAATCGGATTGGACTTTTCTGGCCACTAGACAACGTGGCCGACTACATTTTACGTAGATGAAACTTAAAAATAAAAACAAAAGTAGTCGTGATGCAAAAGTGTTGCTACAATTTACGTAAACGGCTAGCTGTTCGTGTAACTTTTTTTTCTTTATCAAGTTAGTAATTTTAAATGCCCTCACACCCCCCAAACTATGCCTGTATTCTTCATCAAATAGTTTGGAAGAAGCTTTCCCATTTCCTTTTTCTTTACATATCAAGCAATAAACAAATCGTCGAAAGAATTATTTATGGTCAAACAAGTCAACAGAACCAGTGCCTTTATTCTTATGTCACTGCTTTTTCTCAGTTCTCTACATGTCAAAACAGAAATGTCATGTGCAATGGCAAAATCTGTTGGCGATATGTTTATTAGAAAAAGTTTAAACGACTTGAAAAAAAAAGCCAACTTGAAGGCTGTCACATTTGGGGTCGTCTGGTACTTAAAAAAAGAGCTAGAATACATATTTGTGTCATTCGGTGGAAAACAGTCATTTTCTCCCGAACATGATAACTCATTAATTTCATTAAATCTAACAACTTAGAGGGATAAGGAACAAAATGCTATTTTCTACGAAATCAGAAAATGTATGTGTAATTTTCTTAAGCAAAAATTTTGACTACTCTTTCAGAATTAGTATATTTTACTGAAATATATATCTCGTGCTGGACATATAGGTTACATTTTCATAGAAGGACCCTAAATATATACTTTTTCAACGGTATAAATTATTATTTCGCAAAATATGATATATGTTTCATTTACATCGTAACCCTAACTTTCTTTCTATATTTAATGAGCGAAAATATGAACTAATTCCAAAAGAAAACTGCAAGATTTTGACTGCAGATGTCTCGCATGTGACACATGAAAATAAATTAAATTTTTGACAGCAAAATTATTCAAATAAAAATAGTGTCAAGAGTATCTTTGTATCAACTGTATAGATCAATAAATGTGCTTATTTCTGTTTAGTCAAACTTTTGAGATCCATAACAAAATGTCTGTGAAATTATAGTCTGTTTGTCCCACACGTGGAGTCTTAAGGAACAAACTTTTGGTTGCGTTTTGATATCGCCTCCGAACTTCCTAAGTCATGTAGAATTTCACTTTATCAAGTCATTATTTCAAATTTATTTCTCTCTTGCTACTCGTTATGTATTTATTAATTATCTCTAACGCCTGAACTAGAACTTTATTTGTTTCAAAAAATGAAAATAACAATGACAGAATAATTGTTAAAACTAAAATACATTTATTAACGTTTTTTAATTTTCTAAAGCTTAGAAACATGATTTTTCGTAACAAGATGAACTAGTTTATGTTTCGAAATATAGTTATTGTAAGTTTAAGGAACAGAAATAATTTCTAAATTGATTCTTTTTTTAGTAGAGCTTTTGCAAAATATTTCTTTTACTTTTTGTCGCTTCATATTCTTCTTTTTCTTTTTTTGCAGTTAGTACCACATAACACACTTAAATTTCTCCCACCTTTAATTTCCCCTCAAACTTGAAGTGTCTCTCACTTACTATACATATAATATGGATACAATATTATTGCAGCATAAAAATTTACATATTACTTTTCACTACTATACACTTTCAAATGCAAATTCTTCACCCTACCGCACTTTTAAAACTGCAATAGCTTTACCCTATACAACCAGCGCGGAAGCTTTTATCTTCTCATTGCACTTTGGACAATAAAAGCGTCTACGTATTCTTATAAGATTTGAAGCGCTTTTATAGTGTAGTATAAAACTGTTCAAGACATTCTCAGTGTACGTGAATCATAAAATTTATGAGGAAACTTTTTTTTTCTTAACTTGGCAATAAAAGTACATTTCATTTTTATAGCTGGAAGCACGTTGAACCCTTTTTATTCTCTCGTTTTAAGGTCACGTTAATTTGGAGTAGAGTCATCTGAGCCAAAGTTGCTCGATTTTAAACTACCTCACTTATATTTCAATAGTTTTGTTGTATTTATTGGTGTGAAACAAAAGAAACGCTATCAAAGTTGTCTAGTTATATCCAGTAGCGTAGCTAGAGGGTTCAGCGCCAGTGGCGAACGTAAGAAATTGCGCCCCCGCCCCTCATGGTCGCCTTGATAGGAAATCACAGGAGCTCACTATGACGTGTGACCTCCCATAATAATTCTTTAAGCAGAAAATTTTGATTATTTGGTAAATTTGAAGACAATATTGCCAACTTTAGTTTTTTTTTCGAAGCCCAATACTCATTAGATGTTTCATTTTCCACTCCAACTCTTTTTCTTTCAAATTTATTTTTTAAATATTTTTCTACTTACATTATTTTTAAAAAAATAATTAACCTTTTTTTATCGTTCAAAATGCCGCCCCCCTGACTGCTGCGCCCGTGGCAAGAGCCACTCCTGCCAACCCCTAGCTACGCCACTGTTTATCTCAAGTTCAGAAACACACATTCGAAGCTCGTTAATTCGAACTAAGACGAACTATATTTGTGGTCCCCGTTCCATTGTATTTACACATATTGCTATTTATTTTATTTATTTATTTTTTTCGAATAAAATGAACTATGGTTTAGACGTATTAATTTAAAAGGTGTCTTTGAGTTCGCCTTAAAAAGGTTCTACTGCAATAACTTTTTATTCGTTTGCAATGAACTATTAGAATGGTTGAGCCACTTTGGCCCACTTCAGAAAAGGATGCAAAGTAAGTTATTTTAATAAAAGTAGTGAAACTTTAGAGTAGAGAACAAGAAGTTCTGTCAAGAACTAAACGAGCCTACTTTCCCGAACATCGACATCGGTATTCTAACATCTGATCAATATTCTCTTGAATATCTGAAACTGAAAATTATGTCAAACATACCTTTATAGCACTTGAAGCTGATTTCTAAAAGCAAAATATGCCCCTCTCATCAGATGAAATGGACACGTAAAAAGTAAATAAACGAGTAAATAAAGTTTTGTCGCACCTTTTAAAGAATGTAACTGTTATAGTTCTTCCGTAGAAAAATTTCGCAATCGTTTTCAAAAGAAAAAAAATAAATAAAATAAAAGTACGAAGAACATCAAAACACATTTTATCAAAGAAAGGAAAAAAACCTCTTTCGTTAATAAAATGTCTCGAATTTTATTTTTAATCCGTTGCCAGTTGTTAAATATAAATAAAGAATAAAATGCTCTAGTGAATGAACAATTTTTGCAATCAAAAAAAAAAAAATATCGTCTGCCAAAAAATAAATAAATAAATAAAAATAATAATAATTAATTAAACAAAAAAAAATGAATAAATAAACAAAAAATCGTCTGCCCATTCAGTCATTTTTTTCTGAGGCTGCATTTCCGCCATGCTTGCGGAGTCGGAGTCGGAATCAGTCCTCACAGAAGATTTTTCAGAAAAGTACTTAACATACATTTTTTATCAAAACCGTTTTCTTACAAAGTTAGTTTGAAGGAAATCCGCCTTTAAGTTCAGAATCAACATTCAATTTGAATTTCCCAGTGGCCGCTCATGTTAAATTTTTCTGAACGGTTCATCATTGAACGAAAAATGGTTCAAATTGAAAAGTGAAATATGGGAATGAGTCTGTTCGAGATCTTTCGAACAAAAAAAGTTTATTCAATTCAGACGGTTCACTTAAAAGTTATTAAGTGAAGAAAGGTTGCTTGAACGGTTCAATGTTGAACGAAAAAATGTTCACATTGAAAATTTAAATACGGTAATGAAGTATCCTTGCCGAGATCTTTTGGACAAAAAAAATAAATAAAATAAAAGTACGAAGAACATCAAAACACATTTTATCAAAGAAAGGAAAAAAACCTCTTTCGTTAATAAAATGTCTCGAATTTTATTTTTAATCCGTTGCCAGTTGTTAAATATAAATAAAGAATAAAATGCTCTAGTGAATGAACAATTTTTGCAATCAAAAAAAAAAAAAAAAATATCGTCTGCCAAAAAATAAATAAATAAATAAAAATAATAATAATTAATTAAACAAAAAAAAGTTTGTTTAAATCGGACTGTTCATTCAAAAGTTATTAGGGGTGAGAGCTTGTTTGAACGGTTCAATGTTGAACGAAAAATCGTTCAAATCGAAAATGTAGATACGGGAATGAAGTATTCTTGATAAGATCTTTCGAACAAAAAAAAATTTTATTCAATTCGGACGGTTCACTTAAAAGTTATTAGGTGGGGAAAGGTTGCTTGAACGGTTCAATGTTGAACCAAAAATGTTCACATTGAAAATTTAAATACGGTAATGAAGTATCCTTGCCGAGATCTTTCAAAAAAAAAAAAAAAAAAGTTTAAATCGGACTGTTCATTCAAAAGTTATTAAGGATGACAGCTTGTTTGAACGGTTCAATGTTGAACGAAAAATTGTTCAAATCGAAAATGTAGGTACGGGAATGAAGTATCTCTGAAAAGATCTTTCGAACAAAAAAAAGTTTGTTCAAATCGGACTGTTCATTCAAAAGTTAGTATCGCGGGACCGGTTGTTTGAACGGCTCAAAGTTGAACCAAAAATTGTTCAAATCAAAAAATCAAATATGGGAATGAGCTGTACTCACCGAGATCTTTCCAACAAAAAAAAGTTTGTCCAAATCGGAATGTTCATTCATAAGTTATTAAGGGGGGACAGACAGACCGACAGACCGACACCCAAATTCCCCATCTCAATACCCTACTTTCAAATTTTTAATTTTTCGATATTCATTTTACCTTTTTATATTTTTTAACTTGGCGATATTTTTTTCGACTTGGCGATATTTTTTTAACTTGGCGATATTTTTTTAGATGCATTAAGCTACTTTTCATACTTTTTTCGTCTTTCTTTTATTTTGAATGGGAAAGTAGGCTAAAAAAATGAATGTTTAATAACTTACCTTTTCTTCTTGTCAATATCACAAGATTTCCATTTCAGTTATAATATCGGAAAGAACATTATAAAGATCCAAACTGAAACTTCAGGAGTATTGAATAATACAGTAATTTATGTGCATTATTGCTTCTTATTTGTTTATTACTTTATTTACTTATGTTTTGTAAAATTAAGAGTAGAAAACTTATTTCATAAACTTGAATGGAGAATGTAACATAGGACCTTCGTTTTTAAAGTCAAATAAAGAAATAAATTTGAAGTGTCTCATAATTAGCCGCTATGACTTCAGATTACCAGAAATAAGAGGACTCCATTACCTTATGAGCAGGGGTGCCCATCCCCCCCAAGCTCAATGGCGCAAATCCCCCCCCCTCATTTTTTTCACAACCCTATTGTGCTTTTTATTTTTCTCCCTCTTTTTTATTTTACATATTTTTTTAAACATAATTTATTTATTTTATAAATATTTTTTTTTTTTTTGATATTTTATTTATTTTTTTAAATTATAATTTTTTTATATATATATATATATATATATATATATATATATATATATAATATATATATATATATATATATATATAATATATATATATATATATATATATATATATATATATGGGTGATTCTACAAATACGGGAATATTTCTAACATGTAGATCTCAAAAAATTAATCTAAAATTAAAAATCTGAAAAAAAATCAGCGAAGGAGTTGATAAGTTACATAATTAAAATAGAATATCAGCAGAGCTTAAATGTTTGTATTTTATTGTATTTTTGGATTTTTATTTTTTTGAAGGCATATGTGAATGATAAAAAGGGCATGTGGATGACACAATGGGTATGTGAATATAATACAGTAAGTATGTGAATAACACAAACACAATAAGTATATTAATGAATTTTTTAATCAGTAAACTATTGGACATAATTTTTAAACATATTGTACTGTCATAGTTTGGCTTTTGATTCATCCACGTGTCTTATATTGGGGCATGTGAATGACAATAGAAAAAGGGCATGTGAATGACAAAACACAAGTAATTGTGTTCTCAAAAAGTCATATCTGAATATTTTTCGGCTTCACTTCGAATTAGAACCTACAAATGTAAGCCTTAGGATTATTCATTATCAAAATTTATTTACATGTACATTTTGCATGCATTCTGTGGGGCATGTTAATGACAAATATAAAAAACACTTGCCTTGAAAGTTGAGTTTAGCTTGCTTTTTATCAAAAAGTAATTGCAGAACAGCAAAATTAATCCTCAGCCAGGAATAACAAAGTTCCATGCTTTATTTTAAGACGTGTTGCCAGATTTTGAAATAAAACATTTCAGAGAAAAATATCTATACTTTTAAGACATGTGGATGACGGATAATCTCTGGGACAAAGTTTAGATTAACTTTTAGAGATATTATTTTCATATTATTTTGCTTTTTTTGTGATATACATCTTGCACACATTCATATTTATAAATAAAAAACTCTTGAGAAAAAAATCACTTATTTTTTCTTAAACTATATTCCATTGATTGTGAAAATTGCACCTATGGGACAGGGCATGTGGATGACATTTCAATCTAATATCCTTTTTTTAAAATGAATAATAATTAAATATTGACATTGTTGATAACGAAAATTATAGAACAAAAGACGCATAAAAATATTCCCAAAATAGTTTTTTATTAAATTAAAAACAAAAAGAGCAATCAGTATGGAACACAAATTTGCCCATTTTTGTAGAATCACCCATATATATATATATATATATATATATATATATATATATATATATATATATATATATATATATATATATATATATATATATATATATATATATATATATATATATATATATATATATATATATATATATATATATATATATATATATATATATATTATCAATTTTTTAAAAGTACTGAGTGTGCGCAGAATATAATCTTTTTTTTCTCTTCCAGATATTCCAAGCACACACTAAATAGATAAAGAAATAAATAAAAAAAATAAAAAAGAAATAATTGGAATTGAAAAAATAAATTAATGAATAATTTTCATTTTATAAAAATCAGTGAATAATTTGAATTAAAAAAAATTAATACATAATTTAAATAAATAAATAAGTTTTAAAAAATCCCCCCTCCCAAAAAATTTGATGGCACAACTTGCGCCATAATCCCCTCCTGTGGGCACCTCTGCTTATGAGCACATTTGAAACGTTGTTCCATCTATACTTCTTTGCACATTAGCAAGTTGCGCAATTGCACATTAGCAAGGTTATGCAGAAATATCCCGAAAATTTGGTCTAATGTTGACCGAAAAATGGATTTTTGAAAATGATGAGTTTCAGGGACTGCGTGCGCAACATGTTTTTATGCATCTTTGTCTGGCTAGAATGTAGCCGAGCCTCCTGTCTTCAGCCTGGTTACAAAGAAATAAGTTTTCAAGACTCTAACCAAATGAAATTTTAATTGATTTACTTTAAAAATTTTCTTTAATTTTGTGTAAAAATATCGTATTATTTTTATAAAAATTAAATAAATAAGTAAAATCGCATGCAAAATGAATCGTATTCCATGTACACTCCTTGGTGTGAAATATTTCTTCAGGTGAAACGTTGCTCTGAAAAGGAAAAAATCCCATTTAAAACTAAGATTGAAAATTAAAGTTATGTTGAAATTTTAAAGTAACTTCTGATAATGACGAAGATGAATCTGAAACTAATCTTGACTTGGGCAAAAAAAAAAAAAAAAATCTCTTGTAGAATAATTTATTGAAATACACTCCATTCACTGTATTATTGCTAAAAGCATTCTGAGAGGAAAAAAAAAAGAGAAAGACGAGAAGAATAATAACTTTGTGAAGTCTAGCTTGAAATTAGGGAAACTTGAAACGCATTCTTAGAGGAACACAGAAGTTGAGAGGGGAAAAAAATGTTTGAAACTAAAATTTATTTTTTCATGCCCTTGTGCAGAAAAGGGGTTAAGCTTAATTGATAGTCTAACCCCACAGAACTTTGATGCGGGAGGCCAGCGTCCCGGAGTCACGTGACACAACTCATTTCACGCCTTGCTGCTCCCCGAATCCTTTGTTCTGACGCTCGATTGCTGTAGCTTTATGGGGGCTTTGGTATTAGCAGAGGAGGGGGCGTCCACATATTGAAATGCAAAAATCTCTGACTCATTAATTGGCGTAGGTAGACTACTGAATGAACACTCACTAATGAATGAGCCGTTGACAATATATCTTTTTGCATTTCGGTGTTGTTCTGTTGTCAATTTGGGGTGCGTTGCTTCACTTTTCTAACTGTACCGTCATTTGGTGAGAAGCAGAGGTGCCCACAGGAGGGGATTATGGCGCAAGTTGCGCCATCAAAATTCTGGGGGGAATTTTTGGGGGGTATTTTTTAAAACTTATTTATTTGTTTAAATTATTGATAATTTTTTTAATTCAAATTATTCACTGATTTTTTTTAAATGAAAATTATTCATTAATTTATTTTTTCAATTTCAATCTATTTTGTTTATTATTTTTTTATTTATTTGTTTATTTATTTAGTGTGTGTGTGTGCTTGAAATATCTGTAAGAGAAAAAAAGCGATTGTATTCTGCGCATACTCAGTACTTTTAAAAAATTGATAATATATATATATATATATATATATATATATATATATATATATATATATATATATATATATATATATATATATATATATATATATATATATATATATATATATATAAATTATAATTTAAAAAAATAAATAAAAATATTAAAAAAAAATAAATATTTAAAAAATAAATAAATTATGTTTAAAAAAATATGTAAAATAAAAAAAGAGGGAGGAAAAAAAAAGCACAATAGGGTTGTGAAAAATTTTGGGGGGGAATTTGCGCCATTGAGCTTGGGGGGGATGGGCACCCTGGTGTGAAGTCTGACTTCCACCGTACACACATGCCCTATAAGGACTTATTTATAGGGTAGGAAACCACTCGCAGCATAGCAATACATTCACACAAAGAAATGACAATGACAAGAGGTAGAAAGTACAAGCCGGGATTCGAGCCTGAAACCTCCCCTTCTGGCCAGACTTCTCTGACCAATAGACAAAGTAACCAGCATTTTTTAATTTTGCAAATGTTTTATGTTAAATAAATTAGAAGTAGAAACTTTCTCTATATCAGTGATTCTCAACCTTTGTGGGGCATCCTTGAAGGGGCGTGACTATTCTAAAACAGGTGAACGACGACTTTTTATCCTAAAGTTCACACTACGTTACATTGTAAAAAAGGTTCCTTGAAACTCTGAAACACATGTCTGCACAATGTTTGCTAATTCACGCTTGATATATGTTGTTTGCTTTTGGTAATAGTCTTAGTATTTAGTGAAAACTGAGGGAGTACTAATACTATTATTAAGACTATTAAGACCAAAATTCATTATTTTGGTTAAATAAACACAGTTTCTGTAAAATATAAAGGAAATATCACAGCTGTAAATCGTACAAATTTGCCGACAACTACAGACACAGGTACTTCGGGATTTATTCTATTTTATTTTATTTTATTGTTAAGATGAAAACTTAATCGTTTCGTGAAAAGGAACATATTTTCGCCTTTATTTTATTTCATTTTATTTTTTTTACTTAGTTCAAAGAAGTTCGTAACTATATTTTCAGACATCGAGAGATTATTTTCACTTCTAAAGAATATTTTCAGACACATCTCTACATTTTCTGTCTGAGAAGTATTTTAGACTGAAGTAGAGGATTTTAAGGATTATAGTCATTTATCATGAAGCTGGAAACGCCTTTTTTGCTTTGTGATTGAGAAAAATAATATATATTACAAACGTGTTAATTGGAATATAGAAGCAAGTAAACAAGCTGGATGAAATTTTGAACTCAAGGGCAAATCCACGGTAAAGTTCTAATGGCGGATGACACTGAAGCGGAAACGGATAGCTTTACCTTGTAATATTATCGCATTAGAGTGATCACGCTGGTAGTGGAAACGTTAATGAACCAAAAAAGTAAGTTTTTTATTCTCGTTGATCCTACCTATTTTAAATGGAGGCTTTCCATTTCCGCCTCAAGATCGAGCACTATCTCGCCGTGGTCAAGCTTTAATAGACGCATTACAGTTGCAAAAATGATCCTAAAAAGATTTCAAACAAGTTATATCCTTTTTTCATTGTATGAACTTCACGAAGAGCATGCACTTAAATGCTTTAATGCAATTAAATTTGAAGATTTTAAGAAACAATACAGTGAGCTCTCACTAATGCGCCGGCCTAAGGGACCAACAGAAAAAGGCGCATAAGTGAGTGAGACGTATAAGTGAACAAGCCTATTTAAAGGGCTAAAACGCAACATAGGTTCTAATTGAGAGAATGAATAAGAGCGTTTCTGTAGACAAGGGACATATTACTACTGTTTAGTAATTACTGTAACGTAACTACAATGATAAAGGTAAAACAAAAAGTGTTGCATACGTAATTAAACTGTTCCCTTTAAGACGATCCATAATAGGTAACTGTCCCTCTCTGAACTCTAGTTCATGCGTAAAAAATGCATTTCGGGAGCAATAAAGGCGAAGATTAAAGTAGAAAGTGAAGAAAAATGCTTATTTTGTAAAGAAAATAAATATATTTTTTTTTTTACATTTTACGAAAAATTCGGCACATAAGTGAAATATTTATCTTTAGAGCGACGCATAAACGAACGATACTATCATTATTTTGCTATGGAATGTGCTGGGACCATTCAAAATCGTCGTATAAGTGAAAAAGGCGTATAAATGAGGCGGTGTATAAGTGAGAGTTCACTGTATTTAAATGATTTCATTTGCTCAGTAGCAGATGTATCTCATAAGCTATGGCTATTACTGAGCCAAAAATATAATTTAAACAATTTTTCGGGAAAGTTTCTGAATTCAATTTGTAAATGTACACGGTGAGCCAGTTAAGTATTTCCGAATTTCTGGGATGAGTAGGGGGCTTCTTAAGGTCTCGAAATCATATATCAGTGAGAGGTCGGAGGCGCTTTTCTGACGCGGTGAAATTTGACTATGGCAGGAGTATTGTAGACTGTTTGGAGCTCCCTGCCCCGAAGATGTGAGATGTGCATTGTAGCTGGTGGGAAAAATTTCAAACACTTACTTTGGCCCACGTACCTTTTGCTTTTATACACGTGTATTTATAAAAAGATTTTCCACTTTCTGTGTCTTTTCTTAATGTGCTTTTGTATAAATACCTCACCGCTTCTGAAAACCATTTCCGAACCCCGATTGCTGTATGATTTCGAGTCATCAGGATGCATCCTATCTCTCTTAGAAGCTCTAAAACACTTAATTGGGACACCGTGTAAAAGTGAAGTTCATGTTCTACCTTAAGTTCATGTGCAACAACCTTGTGCAAGAAATGTTAAATTTATTAAAACGGAACTGGCCTCTAGTAAATTGAATTTTTTTTAAATAACATTAAAATTTAAATGAATTGTCATATATGGTGGCACGATAGCTGTAGTATAACGCATTTTATGAAGAAAACTTGTTGACAAAATAAAATGAATTAAAGGAATAAACTATTGTTTATATCTTTACTAATAATATAAAGCTGTAGTTACTAATATAAGTAAATAATATGATTCGTCATATTTTTGTAACGTTTTTACTATTTTGTATCATTGGTACTAAACACATAATTTAATTGCATAGTATTTTTATATTAGGTAGTGTTTAATTATTCTTTTAACGTTTTTTCCTTATGTAGCACATATATACGTTGGCTTCAAATGAGTCTAACTTTTTTTAATGGTCACATATAGTTACTAATCTAAATAAATAATTTGATTTGTCATGGTTTAGTACAGCATGGGTACTTATCTAAACACATAATAAAAGTGCCTGGTATTTTTATATTGGGTATTGCTTTATTATTTTTAAGGTGTTTTTTTTTTTTTTGCTTATGTAGTAGGTACATAGGTTTCAAATAAGTCTCTTCACAACTTTAAAAGCGAGTCGACTTGGCGGCAAGTAGTTTGTATAAACTTTCCTCACTACTTAAAAGCGAGCCGCCTTGGCGGCGAGTAGTTTGTTTAAACCTTCCTCACTACTTTAAAGCCCGTGCAGTGCCGGGCCACGCAGTTAGTGTAGGCATAAAAATGTGCATATTTATATGTCGAATAAAATCTTCAATACAAAGTTGTAAAATAACTTTGTATTTAACTATACATAAAGCATTACTTAATAAAAGATTTAATTATTTAAAGTTGTCTAATTCTTCAGAAAATGATTCTACACCTCTGCACATTAGCTCAAATTTCAATTCGTTTATCATAAAGAAACTACTTTCTGTAACATATTGCTAAGTTTTCGATTTGACCTAGATTAATGAAACCGCCGACACCTCGGGCATTTCCGGAAACGTAAAATTCCCTCTAATACCTCAGGAAACAGCCGAACAGTTTCTCTCTCGGTTCATTAATCTTGGACCGAGAGATACCCGCATTCCTCAGAAGTTCGTAATGAACAAATTAATTAATTTTCTACTAGAAATAATAAAATCATAATTGAAAAAATATTGATAAAAATAATAATATCAACGAAGATAATGATAATAATGATGATAATAATGATGATAAATAATAATGATAATAATAATAATAATGATGATGATGATGATGATGATGATGATGATGATGATGATGATGATGATGATGACTATGATGGTTATAATAATAACAACAATAATATTGATAACAAAATATATTAATAATGATAACAAAAATAACTTTGGATTAAATTTTGCCTAAAGACTTACTCGATATTGAAAGCATTAGTAATTTAAAATTATTTAATTCTTCAGAAAATGATTCTACACCTCTGCACATTAGCTTAAATTTCAATTCGTTTATCATAAAGAAACTACTTTCTGTAACATATTGCTAAATTTTCGATTTGACCTAGATTAATGAAACCGCCGACACCTCGGGCATTTCCGGAAACATAAAATTCCCTCTAATACCCCAGGAAACAGCCGAACAGTTTCTCTCTCGGTTCATTAATCTTGGACCGAGAGATACCCGCATTCCTCAGAAGTTCATAATGAACAAATTAGCTGTCGTTGTTTTCGCGTCACAAATGTTTATTCACTTTCGAATTAACCCCAGCTATTTCCCGGGCAAAATATTTCATTCAAAAATGCTGCCGGAGTAGAAGGTTTATATGACCGGTGCAGATGTTGCCAGGCTGGAAGTTTAAGAGTTCGCGTTTGAGGACATTGGCAGAAATGTATTTACGAGTTGGGAAGTTTTTATTAAAAACTGTAAACTGTCTGGAAAAGGGGGCTGAGCTGTAATAACAGCGTCAGCAGGTTTGGACACGGAACTACTCGAGCCTTGTTTATGGGGGTTTGAGTGTGTGGCCTGCTCCAGACAGTTTGTGTTACTGCGCGTGACGTCATTTGGCAAAGTGGTAATGGCGGAATGAGAGGAATTAAAACTTGTGGACGTTTTCGTTCTGCTTTGGTGTAGTTTTGGTGAAGTTATTGGAGGTTATGTGGTGGAGTTAGTTGGCACTCACGAAGAAAGTTTTGAAATAAAAATGTAAAATTTCGCTTTTAGATTCTTGAAAGGATTTTACCCGAGGTTTATGGCGATATTGCTTGTGAATATTTTCAGCTTATTTTATCGCTTTACCTAGTATACGCTAGAGTTTAAAACTGAGCCGACAGAAAATGTTATGTAACTAATTTCAGAGTAGCAAGTGTCCTGTCGTATTAGCAAGGTATTTTAATTCAGTCTGCATACGGTTTTTCAAATCGGGCTTACGAATCTAGGATAGGTAGATTATACAAGTAACAATACAGCAGAATCCGGTTAATTGAATCATCCACTTTAACGAATCAAATCGTCAAATACCAGAACAATATCCAGCTTTATTGAATTAGCCGCTTTATTCAATCAAAACTGTTCTGAACAAAGGTGATTCATATAAGCGGTGGCAGGAATCGACAGGCAGCAGTTTAAGAGTTCGCGTTTGAGGACATTGGCAGAAATGTATTTACGAGTTGGGAAGTTTTTATTAAAAACTGTAAACTGTCTGGAAAAGGGGGTAGAGCTGTAATAACAGCGTCAGCAGGTGTGGACACGAAACTACTTGAGCCTTGTTTATGGGGGTTCGAGTGCGGCCTGCTCCAGACAGTTTGTGTTACTGCGCGTGACGTCATTTGGGAAAGAGGTAATGGCGGACTGAGAGGAATTAAAACTTGTGGACGTTTTTGTTCTGCTTTGGTGAAGTTATTGGAAGTTATGTGGTGGAGTTAGTTGGTATTCGCGAAGCAAGTTTCGAAATAAGAATGTAAAATTTCGCTTATAAATTATGGCAAGTATTTTGCTTAAGGTTTATGATGATATTGCTCGGAAGGGTTTTCAGATAATTTTAACGCAATGCCAAAGGAAATTCTAGAGTTTTGAAATTGAACAGACCAGAACATGTTATGTATCTAATCTCAGAGTAGTGATATTGTCATAATACCAGTAACATTACAGTAGACTCCGGATAATTGAATCGGCGGTGAATTGAATCAATCACTTTAACGAATCAAATCGCCAAAAATAGAATAACATCCAACTTTATTGAACTAGCTGCTTTATGGAATCATCCGCTTTATTGAATAAAATCTCTTTAACGAGCCTGATTCATATAAACGTTGCGCTGTAATGAAATAATAATAACAATTATACAAATTATTCGATAGCGATGAATAATACAGGGTGCCCAGAAATAACTGACGGCAAAATGTATTTGTGCATAGTTTACATTCAAGATGTTTTTTTACTATTGGCAACACTAAATAGATTTAGTTTAATTTTATGAGCATTAGTGCAGACGATTCCTTAAATTAAAATCCGTTTCATTCTTTGCATTATCAAGATGGATGCTAAACGCCATTTAATTCTCGATATGCATTTAAAAGGTAAGCGGAATTGTGATTTAAAAAAAATGAAGTACTTAAATGTGTCAAAGAGATTACTTGAAAGAACTTTAAAATTGTTTAAAGAAACAGGTAGTGCAGAAGTAAGGCATAGTGGTGGAAAAAAGCGAAGTGTACGAATAAAAAAATTAATAAAATGTGCCCGTGAAAGAGTGCCTCTGTAGGTGCATGTCGCTGCAGAAGCCTTTCCAAAAAGATTGAAATCTGTGGTTACAGTTAAAGGCGCGAAAACAGAAACTATTAGTTAAACATTGATTAACAATGATGTTACTTTCATTTAACATTTATTTTATCATCATCGAAAAATTTGTATTATAGTAATAATTTTTTTGAACCGTCAGTTATTTGTGGGCACCCTGTAGTTAATGAGAACACGATTTAATTTGTTGTGATCAATAATTTCTGTGCTAACCACTAAGCAAAATGTTATTATTTTTCCACTTAAATATTATATTGCAATCACTGCGAGAACAGCTTGGTGTCCGTTATTGGGAAGCAAGAGACTGCTTGAACAGACTCTCGAACTACAAGTTTTTGTTCTGAATTTTACTTTTCCGATTTTGATGTATTCTAGTTCTTTTGTTTTGTATTGTATTTTAATATCAATTGTCTCTTAATTCCGTAAATTTCTATTTTTCTGTATGCCAACAAAGATTTTTTTCATCTGTTTTTGTATTTTGCCTGCTGTATTGAAAAAAAAAAGACAATCACATTGAGAAAGCTAGATTGAGAACTGCACTAGTTTGCTTCTTATCTAAAAATAAAGCATCAAATCAGATGAAAGAAAAATTTTAATCGCGTTAATATCTTTACAATATTAAGTTTAATCAATAACAGGCCCGTCATTTAGGGGGGACAGGGGAGGTCAATTGCCCCCCTGGCTTTGAGAAGTCAATGTGTATTTACATATAAGTGGGCGTGGTTTTTAATGTTTTCCGATGAAATTGCATTGCGTTTGGACCCTTTGCCCCCCCCCCCTGGAAAAACTTGAAATGACGTCCCTGATCAATAATTATTTCTATGAACCCAACCATTCCTATTATTCCACTATCTGTTGTGAATTGCCGCTGACTAGAAGGGTTTCTATTTATCAGGTGTGCTATTACTTCTTAATTTATTATAGCATTGCATTCTTAAACTTAATTTTAATTTTGAACACATTTCAGCTTTTAAGGAAATAAGACATTGCTTTAAATGTAGCTCCTTTCGAAAAATGTTTGTTTCAAAGTGGCTTCATGTCTTAAAGTGTTCTTGAAAATAAATAACATTTCAAGTCAAATCAATACCGGAGGAAGTTCTGGAAGGAAATAAACCCAGTCATATATCATGGAAGGATGGCCAAAGTTTTAGCAAAGCAATGTCTTGGGGGTGTTGGGAACTAAGCCTCTACACCCACTTTCTATTCTCGAAAAGCATTTATCCTCCAGGAAACTATTTTGGTGTTTTCTTTTTACGTTTCTCTATAGTACAATCGCCATTTTTCTCTACGATATCGAAAAACGCTATAGAGTTATTCTTTTCGGAATAAAAGTAGAAAAAATGTACGTGGAATTCGTATAGGAATTTCCAGCATAATTCCATTTCAAGACTTTTCTTTTTTTTTTTTCCGTTCTTTCTTTCGTTTTTTTCTTTCTTCTTTTGTTTCAGAATTTCTTGGGAAACAGTTCGATAACTTAGCTTTCCAAATTGTTCAGTTCAATGTCTCGGAAGGTATCATTAATCAGTTTAAAGTGTTTAAAATTTTCTGGAGGGAAACGGAAATCGCCCCAGATCTTATCCAAGGACATTCAGGTTATTCTTTAAGCAAGCTCTTTTTCAGGCAAGAATGCCCGCATAACAAATGTTTGGCTTATGCTTTTGCTAAGATTTTTTTTTTTTTTTTTTGACATCAAAAAGAACTTATCGCTGTTCCGGAAGAACAGTGACGTAAATGCAAAAACTTCAATTTTACAGGAGAGTAAAAAAACGATTTGCAGTTGTGTAAAACGTTTAATTGAAAAGGGTGTAAGTGACAGAAAATAATTATAATATATTGAGAGTATTGAAAATATACTTTACTCTCATTTACCAGGGGTTTGGATTTAATCACCCTAATTTCAACCCTAAATTTCAACCCCTAAGTGCAGTTACGTCATTGTTTCTCTGAAAAGCCTTCTGGCAGTTCTTAGTGGAAGTACAGTTACGACCATGTTCCCCTGCATATAGGACGTGTTTCTGATATTGTCTATGGACTTATTTGCATTTGACAAATTTTTTCAGTTACGTCATTGTTCTTCCGGAACGGCGTTATGTTCTCATTGAAAAACATTACAATGAAAGCTTTGTTAGGGGTCTCTATCTTGTTTGCTCATCAAAAATGTTTAACTTTTCTTAGCTTGGAATTGAAAAAAATCAACAATAAGATGAGACAAAAATTAATCAAGAAGGTGTTAAAACATTTTTTGTTTGATAAAATAATAATAATAATTACTCCCCAAAAACAACAGTGTTGTAAAAAAATCCCCCGCCAAGAAAACCTTAAATACTCAGCTTTAAAAAGTTATGATATCGAGTTTTCCCGCCAAGTTTGTGCCAAACTACAACTAACCTGTATGTATAGTTCTTTTAAATTGTTTTCAGTTTTGCCAGGCGGGAAGCTTTGTCTTGTGAGGTGGTTGCTTAATGAGTAAAAACTTCCCGCCTGGCAGGACTGAAAACAATTTAAAAGAACTATACATACAGGTTAGTTGTAGTTTGGCACAAACTTGGCGGGAAAACTCGATATCATAACTTTTTAAGGCTGAGTATTTAAGGTTTTCTTGGCGGGGATTTTTTTACAACACTGTTGTTTTTGGGGAGATATCACATATTTTTGCATTAATATTATTTCTTTGCCTGTTTTTTTTTTCTCTTCAAAATTTACTTTGCATGTTTTTTTTCCCTTCAACATTTTTCTTGGCGGTCCGACATCTGTGGTTTTCTTGGCAGCATGCATTTGGTGCAAAAGTTCAAGGATCTTCTTCAGTCTAGGATAAATTTGAAATCAATCACAATGTACCACCCGAACCGACGCAAAACAAAGCTAGTTGCTAACAATACTACGATTAAATTAAAAGTTTAAAAAAAAACTCCAACCCTTACTGCCGATCTCATATTAAAATGAACTAAATTGAAGATCCCTTTTAAAAGCCTTATGCAATAAAATCAATTACAAATATTTTATTTGTTAACAAATAGAAACTGGCAACAGATGAAATTATAAATCATTGAGTTTTCTTTCCTCGTGGCCCAACAATGAAAACATAAATGCTCAGATGTTGAACAGAGCTAGTAGATAGAAATCGGACCAATTTTAAGCATTAATAACTCCGGGGTGCGATGACCCCGGGGGGTAAATTTTGGGAAAATGTCCTCAATGTCTCATCGAGAATATTCATACCAAAAATCAACACTAAAGACCCCCGGGGAGAAAAGATACGGAAAATAAAAACGAGGGGGGAGGGGGTGGGGGGTCGAAAAACCCCCTATGCCGAGCTTTGGGACAAAATAAATGTGGGTGCAAAAGCAGAGCTCAATCCGAGTTACCGTTTAGTCTGGACCCCTGTCAAACAATTTTTAAAAAGTGCGAAAAATAGCGATTTTATAACATATATCACCCCTCCCCCTGAGGGTCCTGGATGTTTTGCTTTAGTATGTGCCGTCAGGGGCCGCTGGAGATTGAGTATACCAAAAATGAACTCTAAGGATCTTTATGGGGCTGAGATACAGAGGGGTGAAAACCCCGGTTTGGTTACTCGCGTAAACAGTCTTAGTCGCTCTTTTACATTTTTATTGGCGACGGAAATTTCTTGGCGGCTTGTATTTGGTTTTCTTGGCGGGGCGGGACGCTCCCGCGTCCCGTGATAACTTACAGAAATAAAATTGATGAAATAAAAACAATAAAAGAGAACGAGAGGAAAAAAAAAGATGCAATACGATGGGAAAAGGTTTTTTGTTTGCACGGAAAAAAAAAGATAAAATGAAATAAATTAACACATAAAGCAATGGATCTCTGTCTGCCTTATAAAAATACGAAAATGCAACTATCTCAGTGCAACTTCAAGTTTTTGTAAATCAAAATTTAACGTACAGGGTATTTATAAAACACCGTGAGCTATTTAGAGGCAGCGAACGTGCGAAATACTAGTCGAAAACTGCTAGATTTCATGGGCATACATAGTAGGCCATGTGATTTCGAGCTCCGAAATAAAATGAAATCATTCCAAAAATCACCACCAGGGGAAATATTGGCTCTTCAATAACGTAGGCAGACTTCTTCTGTAAAGTTTGTTTTCTTACATTAGAAGTGCCGCGGCAGAGAAATCACGGCGGAAAATTTTATCTACAAAATACATTAGTGTTACTTTAAAATGACCGAATTTTCAACACTTCCTTGGTTTGTTAATGAATATACCTGACGAGATGCGTCCGTTACTAAGCAAAATGACTTATTTAAATACTGTTTCTGAAATTATTTAAAATTCAATTGTATTATATAGAGGTGGAATACATGTTCTTTATAAAGTTCATGCAATAAAACAATAATGATAACATATTTAGAGCCCTTATAGGGTATCAGTGAAAGATCTGCTACAATAGAATTACTCTATGACATAGCCAGTATTGAAACTTCCACAAAATATTTTTTAAAAAATCAGTCTAATATAGTAAGAAATATGAAGCAGTGTAAAGCGAACCCATATGTTTAAACGCTACTATAATTGACTATACTTTTACAAACTGAGCACACATAGAGAATTTAATTAGTTTCTTCTTTTTCCGAAATAGTGCAGTGTTAGAAATTGAATTAAGATTTCAATATTGCAGTTAGTTTTTATCAACTCAACCCAAACCACACGAAGAATGAATCAACTCTCAAAGAAATAAATAAAATAATTAAATGTATGTATTAAACTAAATAATTTAAACAGAAATAGGTAGGTATTTATGGCTTTTTTTAATCCATTTATGCCAAAGTTTTTTTAACGTTTTTTCATTCAATATTTATCTGCTTAAAACTCTTACTTGGGATGGTTTACATACATTTTAGGCTTAAAATAGTTCACCGTTGCCATATTTATTAAGTTATTTAACGTCCTGTTTATGGGATAATTTGCAGATATGTGAGCAAAATACGACCTTACTTGACTTTACTTTTGCAAAGTAACATTGCAGAAGGCACCTGTGATCAATTTTAAGCTAATAATTTTGAAATAGTTTAATTTTGTGAAAAAAAGGTTCGCAAAAAAAAAAACTTACTTCCTGTGGTTACCCATGCTGGATCGTTGCTTGACTGATTTGTCTGAAAGTAGCCGTGAATAAATGAACGCTGATGTCGAAATAGCGGCTCTAATTGGTTTTCTCAAGAAAAAGACTATTCAACTTGTGAAAAACAGCTTTAGTAAAAGGAGATACCCATTACAGGTTTTTTTATGCAGTAACTAACAAGCGTCCTGTTTTTAGGCTAGTGGGCATAAATGGGTTAATGAATGTACCTGACGAGTTGCGTCCGTTACTAAACAAAATAACTTATTCAAATATTGTTTCTGAAATTATTTACAATTCAATTGTATTATATAGAGGTGGAGTACATGTTCTTTATAAAGTTCATGCAATAAAACAATAATGATAACATATTTAGAGCCCTTATAGGGTATCAGTGAAAGATCTGCTACAATAGAGTTACTCTACAACATAGCCAGTATTGAAACTTCCACAAAATATTTTTTAAAAAATCAGTTTAATATAGTAAGAAATATGAAGCAGTGTAAAGCGAACCCATATGTTTAAAAGCTACCATAATTAACTATATTGTTACAAACTGAGCACACACAGAGAATTTAATTAGTTTCTTCTTTTTCCGAATTAGTGCAGTGTTAGAAATTGAATGTGGATTTCAGTATTGCAGTTAATTTTTATCAAACCAGCCCAAGCCACACAAAGAATAATTCAACTCTCAAATAAATAAATAAACTAATTAAATGTATGTATTAAACTAAATAAACTAAACATAAATAGGTAGGCCTTTATATCAGTTTTTAAAATAAATATTGGGCTTATGTTTCATTGTGTCACAATTAGAGCAAAATAATGCAACATTACTTGTACTTGCGAACATGGTGCTTATGTCATGCAAATTTATGGTTTTCGGCCATAGGACATACAATAGTTTTTTGTTTTAAGATTTAAATAATCTTAATTTCGTGTCAAATTGTTTTTAAATCGTTCTTAATTAAATAACCATTAAAATAACCAATTTTCATTAATTTCACAGTAAAATGAAAAATTACGTAGTTTTACAGTATAGGGGAGACCGGGGCTATTTGGCATAGGGGGTACGTTGGCATTGTGCTTTTCTACTAGTGCGGGTGTTGCTGGTGTTTAAAATGTTCGTACTTCTTGTTAGGGGTAGTACTAGTATTAAAAATATGCCTATTGCTAGCGTCGAAAAGCAGTGAACCTTCATTCCCCACAAATGCAACCCGCTTCTCCGAAACATGTCGATTTGCAACCCCTAAAGACGTTCAGCCTTTTCCAAAAGTAGGGCCATGAAAACGGACAATCAGAGGAAAAAACAGGAGACACTGTACAATCCGAACCGTCACTCCAGTTGAAAATAAACTGGCAAAAAAAAAAAAAAAGCTGAGAAAATAAAATAAAAAAACTTTACGTTGATGGGACAAAGAAAGAAAACAAAAACAATGACTACGAAATCAAAGAGTAATCATAAAGAAACTTTCAAAGAAGGAAGATATTAGTAGCACTGAAACTGATGAGCCTTTCTTTGATGCTATACCGTATGCTGATAGTGAGGATGGCTATGATTTCTTGTTTCCTCAGTACAGTGATGAGAATAAACATGAGCCATTTTTACTGGGTCTGGTCTGCCCCAACCTTTCTACACAGTCTCCACCTGCAGATGAGACAGCATTAAATGCTGCTGTTGGAGCTGATTAGGTGAGTATGGGATAGTGAAGTATGAAGCCCGCAAATATCCAGGGCAAATACTTAAAGTCGATTACGAGGACTTTTCAGTCTCCATTATGGTGAAAACTACAAAGTATTGAATGTGACTAGAGCCGCCCGACGCTCATCTGAATAGAAGATTAACTCTCCATTCAGATGACTAAGAACCCATCTTTTGCAGTTGGCATGAAGCATTTGTAACCTACCTACAATGCTCATACCTGTGTTTTAAAGCTTTGTTTTGATATATTACCTTATAATATATTTAAATAATAAAAAATTGTTATATTGCTGTAAATTTATCATTTCAAACAATGTTATGCCAACATACACCGATGCATCTGCCAACCTACCCCGACCCCGGGGTAAATTGGCACTGTTGAGGAACTTTCGGAGAATATTTTTCACGAATTCCCCAGTGAATTTTAGATGATTAGCCAAGATATTACCCTATTAGAGGCATAAGTTACTTTTACCATAAGTACAACAGAAAAAAATTAGAAAAATCGAGAAGTAAAAACTATGCCAAATAGCCCCTTTCTCCCCTATTCTAAAAAAGGGAAATAGTGCAAGCTAGCTATTTACCAGCTAGCTTGGTTATAAGCTAATTAATTACTAATGTTGCCTAGGTTTAATTCCATTTCATTTATCTTATTTTAATTGCTATTAATTTTTAAGAAAATTCCCACTTTCAATGTGGATGTAATTTTCTTTTTTAAGTCCCGAGATTCTAAACTTAATCATCAATGCAAAAAAAGATGGAAGTGCGTTTAAACTGAGATTTCGTTTCAGCTGGTTAAATTATAAAAAGCTTCACCAACTTTTAAATACTAGAATTAGTTGGCTAACTTATTGGAAATTTATTTTCAAACTGAAATTGAAAGTGAAAATGGGAAAAGAGAGAGAAAGTTATTTTTAAAATTCAATTTAAATGAATTAAGTGACTAACTTTATGAAAAAGAGAAAAAATTTAAAAGACTAATTCAAAATTCTTGCGCTGTAATTTTAAAAATGTATTGACTGGTACATTTATTTTAACTCACTAACTTTCGCTTTCTTCTGTTATAAAGCTTTTTTCATTTTCAATTAAATTACAATTTATTGTAAAATAATTTTCGCTTACTTAAAATAGTGTTCATCTCATTTTTAATTTTTATGAAGAATATATAATTTAAAATAACAACGGCTTTAAATAAATTAAATGGTTCATTTTTGAGCCGTCATTAGTTCACAAAAAGAGATGAAATTCATGTAATTTTTATTTACTCTTTTACTCAGTTGTGAAAATGCATCAAGAGTTGAAATTCAGAGAGAAAAAAAAAAAAAACACGATACATTTCTGCAACTTTCTTACACTGTATGTGTAACGGACAATAAACGACTACACTGCTCAAAAAATTGGGGGAGCAAGCAAAAAAAAAAAAAAAAAATGAAACCGTTGGGCGAAGTGACTATGCATAGGCATAAAATAGAAAGTACACTGATTAAAAATAATGCAATACAGGAAAAAAAAGCAAAACCAGGCTTTTTCTGCCCCGCTTAAAATTATGAATGTTTTATTTGACAATAATTAGCGGTATAAATAATTGATTGGTTTCATAAAAATCGTATGCTCCCCTAATATTTTTGAGCAGTGTAGCTTTGTCGAGCACGTTACGTAATTTTGAACTGTAAATGCTTTTCAATAAATTTTATTCAGGAATTTACGCGTATTCTGAAAATGTTTTGTGAAATTTAGATTTAGACAAGCGTTTCATGATTTTTCTCCTTTTGTATAGATCTATGTACTATCACTAAGGATATGAAGTCATTGTTTTCTTTAAATTTGATTGATCTCCGATGGTTTGATGATATTCTTTATCGGTCTCCGAATGCTGCGCATATTTTTTGTACACTACAAAAACTGAACTGCTGTTTTTACAGTATAATACTGCCAGCCGGAGTTCCACTTTAAAACTGCAAAATGCACAGTAATAAACTGTAAAACTGCAAAATTTACCTGTATTATACTGTAAAATCAACAGTATAACATTGGCAGCAGAGGTTCCATTTTAAAACTGTAAAATGCACAGTGATAAACTTAAATTAGCAATTTTGCAGTTCATTACTGCAAAATTAGCAGTTATACAGTTTAGTACTGCAAAAGTAGCATTTTTACAGTTTATTACTGTAAAATTAACAATGTTTGCAGTTTATTGCTATAACATTAGCTATATTATACTGTAAAAACAACGTTCATTTTTAACGGTTTATTAATTTTAATATTTTATCGTTGTTTCATTGCTATTTTGATGAATTTATGAAAATAAACCTATCATAGTATTGCTATACTTAATGGAAAACTGACAACAAAAAAACATACTTAACCACTTGCCTGATAATCTCGAGTTAACTCGGGCTCGTATGAATTGCAGATAATTATTATCCCGAGAAAACTCGGGTGAAACTAAATTATTTTACACCTATAAATAATAAAAATTCAACTTAAAACCTGTTAGTTTATTTGTTTCATTTCCTTGTATTTAAAATTTCAATAATAAAAATAATTTTTTTTGCAACTTTTTTCGAAAAAAATAGCTAGGAAAGCGGTTAAAACTTTACAAATTCCAGGAAGATGTGCAACTTTGTCGCCGTTCCTTCTTGTTATAGAGATGTAAGATAATACTTCTAATTACAAAAGACAGGTTAATGAGATCAAACTTAGCATTAGGAAATGTGATGATATTTGTGTTACAATGATGTTAATAAATCCATCAATTTGTTTGCAATAGTGCTGAATTTAGCAAAATGAAATTTGATCATATTCGCGCTACAATGATGTAAAAAATACATCATTTTGCTTACAATAGTACTGTAATAAATGATTTGGTTTTATTTGAACATTTTATGTTTTAATAATAGTTAGCTGAAATTTATAGCAACGTAACGCAAATATCAGAAGCTATTGAAAAATGTTTTAACTTCTTTGCACTAATGACATTTCCTTCAACTGCTGTTTTCAATTTTGGAGAGTTTGGGGAGAAGGCATATGAGACAAATTGAATTTCTTGAAAACTGCCTAACACCAGTTTGAACTATCATATTGCTTTATTATATTGAGTGCCTATTTATAGATAGAGATAGATAATTTTGATGATGTTGGTAAAAAGTGCTTAGTTCATTCTACGAAGGTTCTTAGGGCCCTGCTCCATATTGACGTAAAGCAGAAAAATAAAGCAAAAACGTAAAATGGATTAAATGGTGTTAATATGGAAAGTATCCGGATTTTCGGTTTCT
>JAXGGA010016997.1:0-25373 GCA_038373865.1 Uloborus plumipes | reverse complement strand
GAATATCGAAAAATTAAAAATTTGAAAGTAGGGTATTGAGATGGGGAATTTGTGTGTCGGTCGGTCTGTCGGTCGGTCTGTCTGTCTGTCCCCCCCCCCCTAATAACTTTTGAATGAACATTCCGATTTGGACAAACTTTTTTTTGTTGGAAAGATCTCGGCGAGTACAGCTCATTCCCATATTTGATTTTTTGATTTGAACAATTTTTGGTTCAACTTTGAGCCGTTCAAATAACCGGTCCCGCGATACTAACTTTTTAATGAACAGTCCGATTTGAACAAACTTTTTTTTGTTGGAAAGAACTTTTCAAGGATACTTCATTCCCGTATTTACATTTCCGATTTGAACAATTTTTCATTCAACATTGAACCGCTCAAGCAAGCTGTCACCCCTAATAACTTTTGAGTAAACAGTCCGAAAAAAATGACTGACTGTGCAGACGATTTTTTGTTTATTTATTCATTTGTTTTATTGAATTTATTATTATTATTATTTTTGGCAGACGATTTTGTTTTGTAACAAAAATGTTTCATTCACTAGGGCATTTTATTCTTAATTTATATTTAACAACTGGCAACGGATTAAAAGTGAAATTCGAGACATTTTATCAACGGACGAGTTTTTTTTTCTTTTTTTTTTTCTTTCTTTGATAAAATGTGTTTTGATGTACTTTGTACTTTTAATTTTTTTTTTGAAAATAATTGAGGAATTTTTCTACGGAAGAACTGTAACAGTTACATTCTTTAAAAGGTGCGACAAAACTTTATTTATTCATTTATTTACTTTTTATGTGTCTATTTCATCTGATGAGAGAGGTATATTTTGCTTTTAAAGGTATGTTTGACATAATTTTTAGTCTTAGATAATCAAGAGAATAATGATCAGATGCTAGAATGCCGATGTCGATGTACGGGAAAGTAGGCTCGTTTAGTTCTTGACAGAACTTCTTGTTTTTTTTTGGTGGGAGAGAGGCGGCATTTCTACACTCTCGACTCATTGAAACAAATCTCACTAATGCTACAAACATTTCTAAAAGCAGCCCAGCAAAATTATAATAAAAGTATATCTCTCATCCCTATACACACAACTAATTTCAGTTAAACTGTTCTATGATTTAATATTTGATCATATCAGTTGATTTTATCACAACATCAACTTAACTGCAGAACATGATTTTTATATTCCAAACAATACTTTTTTTTCCCCCAGAAGCCATCAGCTTCAACATACATGAGGACTGCGTGCTATGCGCTTTGCCTCCTGACAAACACTGGACAGATTTACGGCACAGAGAGGATGAAATCTGTACCTCAGAACCAGACTAACGTAAGTCCATTTTCGTCATTTTTCGGTAGAGGGGAAAAACGATTGTCGAATACATCGTTTTTCCCCTCTACTGAAAAATGACGAAAATGGACTTACATTAGTCTGGTTCTGAGGTACAGAAATAACATCCATGGGCAAGGCGGGATTCGAACCCGCGACCACTTGCTTACGAGGAGAATACTCTACTTCTAGGCCCACGTGGCCCCCAAACAATACTTCACAAACAAATTACTTGCAATAAAAAAAAATATCAATGTCTTCTTTTCTGATACTACCGCTACCAAACCAAATTACATGGTCTGTCTTTTAAGTAATGAGAATAAGTCCGTAAAAAATAATTTATTAGAGATATCGCTACAAATTTTTAGTAGTCTTCAAAATATACTCTTTGAGCATCTTCACACTTCTACAGTTGACATTTCCGCGCTTCGTGCGCCCCCTGGTAGCCACCAACTGAAGCATCCTTCGCAGCATGCGTGCAAGCCCTTTTGCCATCATCTAGGGCCCCGTGGTGGCGCATTTTGGGGGCGGTTTTCACTTTAGGGAAGAGGAGAAGGTCTACTGGGGGGAGGGGGTCAAGGTTGGGGCTTTAGGGAGACTTTGGAAGATCATTTGAAACGGCCTCATGGTTTTGCTTTTAAACTTCCGTCAAAACTTTCAGCACGAGTTTGTCGCAAATCTTTCTCATCCCAAGATCCTCACTGATGATTTTGTGCACAACTATTTTATCCATTCCTAGCTGTTCTGCGATCATGCGAACACTTAAACGCAGGTCTGTGTTCAGGAAATTTCGCACACGTTGCTCGGTTTCTGCGGTTCTTGATGTTGATTGTGTGACCTGCAGTGGGTTCCTCCTCCACGCTCCCCTCGCCTTTTTTAAACATTTTATGGCATCTAAAACTTAAGCTTGCAATAAGCTTTCCCTGCCGTAAGCTTGCTGAATTATTCCACGCAAAATTTGATTGCGTATGCTGTTCAATGTTTTGTCGCATTTTGAGCTTGCACACACTTTTTCGAAGACGTCTACGCCTCACGTGATTCCGCCTCAACTAAAGCCAGCAAGCTACTGCCGAATAAAGCGTAATCAAGGTCGAAGGCCACACTACCGACTACAACCGGTCGGAGCGCCCTCTGGCGTACAGCCCCGTCAGGACAAAAATATTCTCGTTACTTAAAAGACAGACCTTGTATATACTTTTATTTGTTAAAATTAATTTAAAATTGAGACTGTAAGCTAAAATGTTTTGTAAGACTAAGAATATTAAAACATATGGAGTATAGTATAATATTGAATGCATATCTTCTGCATTCAATGCTAAAAGTGCACCAGCCGAAACTTCGGTATTCGGCGCTTCGGGCAAACTGCGCTTCGTGTCATCTCTACTTAACACAATTAAAATAAAAAGCTCTGATTTTTGAGATTAGAAAACGTCTTGTTCTTTTAGTCAACTGGAACTAGAACTCAAGTTTTAAGCGTTTAAATGATGAGTGTTTGCAGTAAAAATGCCTTTTTTTTGCGTTTTTTGAAAAAAATGCGTTTTCTCTAGATACTAGCATGCAGAATAGAAGGAAGACATGATTTTGCGAATTTTATTTAATACTGAACATTGAAATTTGGCATACATGTATGTTGCAAGTGCTTGTGAGTGTAATGGACGGCAGGTTTTGTAAATTTCGTGATATAATTTGATTTATATCCTTTTTACCAAGAAAAGGTGTTTAGAGAAATTTCTAAATAAATTCACTTAATTGGTCATAAATTTGAAACTCTTAAATTATTTCTTAACCAGCGGTCTGTTACATTTAAAACATTTCTACATGTAAAATAATCGAACTCGATTATGTACAATAGTAAGTATGTAATAACTAGTTACTTTCTTAAATGTGTATTAAAAGAAATTTTGAACTCGTGGAACACGAGTTCAAAATTCATTCGATTTTTACGAGTTCATTCGTAAAAAAACTTTCTAGAAAATTTATGACCAGTATTTCCAATAGGACGTAACCTGCAAAGAGTTTGTTTGTTTCGTCATGCTTTTCTTCTGTCTGTTACCAAGTTAGTGAAGGCATCGACAGATCCAGATTGTCTTTTCATGCTTAACTAATTTAGGTTCTATTCATTTAAAAATACCATCCATCACTTGTCCCACACTGACAATTTGATATTTATTAAATAGTCAGCGTGATTTCTTGCATATAGCATAAATGAAGTATGCTCTGAAAATTCTGGGAAATCGACCTAGTTCGGTTAATGACGAAGCATCCACTCATTATTTATCTTCGCACTCATTTTTGGAATTTGAAACATGTTATTTTTGTCCACTTTTTAGCCTACTTTCCCGTTAAAAATAAAAGAAAGACGAAAAAAGTATTAAAAGTAGCTTAATGCATCTAAAAAATATCGCCAAGTCCAAAAAACATCGCCAAGTGAAAAAAAATATCGCCAAGTCCAAAAAATATCGCCAAGTTAAAAAAATAAAGAGGTAAAATGAATATCGAAAAATTAAAAATTTGAAAGTAGGGTATTTAGATGGGGAATTTGTGTGTCTGTCTGTCTGTCGGTCGGTCTGTCGGTCTGTCTGTCCCCCCCTAATAACTTTTGAATGAACATTCCGATTTGGACGAACTTTTTTTTGTTGGAAAGATCTCGGCGAGTACAGCTCATTCCTATATTTGATTTTTTGATTTGAACAATTTTTGGTTCAAATTTGAGCCGTTCAAACAACCGGTCCCGCGATACTAACTTTTTAATGAACAGTCCGATTTGAACAAACTTTTTTTTTGTTGGAAAGAACTTTTCAAAAAAGGATACTTCATTCCCGTATTTACATTTATCGATTTGAACAATTTTTCGTTCAACATTGAACCGCTCAAGCAAGCTGTCACCCCTAATAACTTTTGAGTAAACAGTCCGAAAAAAAATGACTGACTGTGCAGACGATTTTTTGTTTATTTATTCATTTGTTTTATTGAATTTATTATTATTATTATTATTATTATTATTGGCAGACGATTTTTTTTGTAACAAAAATGTTTCATTCACGAGGGCATTTTATTCTTTATTTATATTTAACAACTGGCAACGGATTAAAAGTGAAATTCGAGACATGTTATCAACGGACGAGTTTTTTTTCTTTTTCTTTTTTTTTTTTTTCTTTCTTTGATAAAATGTGTTTTGATGTACTTTGTACTTTTAATTTTTTTTTTGAAAACAATTGAGGAATTTTTCTACGGAAGAACTGTAACAGTTACATTCTTTAAAAGGTGCGACAAAACTTTATTTATTCATTTATTTACTTTTTATGTGTCTATTTCATCTGATGAGAGGGGTATATTTTGCTTTTAGAAATCAGCTTCAAGTGCTAAAAAGTTATGTTTGACATAATTTTTAGTCTCAGATAATCAAGAGAATAATGATCAGATGCTAGAATGCCGATGTCGATGTACGGGAAAGTAGGCTCGTTTAGTTCTTGACAGAACTTCTTGTTATCAATTAATTTATTGCTTTTGTTCTATTTTCCTCAACTGGATTTTTTTTAAGTAAACATTTTGTTGTCTTAAACGTGGCTTATTAAGTGCATCCATAACTATAACTTTCAATATATATATTCAGTAAAAAATCCCAATTTGTATCATTTTCAACTAACAAAAGTATTTGGATGTAGAATTACAATTTCTAAGTATTTCGTACATCGAGGTAAGTTACGGGGTAATCCAAACCTTCTGCTGCCAACTGTAAAAGAATGAAAGGCAGTAGGTGGTACAGTTATGTATCATCAGATCAGTTATGTATCTAGAAAAAGAACAATCAACATGAAGAACGAATAATAAAAAAAATCACCAATAAATGCTCATCTCCGCTCATCAATATTGTACATATAATTTTCAATTGTGTGTGAAAATAAAACTTCTGGGAAATCATTGAGGAATAATCACAAACTAATTTCACTGAATCGAAACGTCCACGAAATTTATTAAAATTTAATGTGAAACCATTGATGCTAGTTATTCATTTAATTATTTTATCCTTATTTTTCTATTAAATGATTTTCAGCTACACGTTGATGATTTATGGTTGGGACTTTTTGCCTTAACCAAGAAAAGTTAGTCCAAAATAAATAAATAAGTAAATGAATAAAGCTTAACATAAGAAATAAATAAATATTTTTGTGCAGAAAAATAAAACTGAAAAATAACATGGTTTTACTGCCCTAAACTTGCAGGTTACTGTGAAAAAGGCGTTTCTTGCAATGCCGAAGCACGTGTATGCATTAGCTGCAAGTTTTGAGCAACAAAACGTACCGCTACTTATTCTAAATTTAAATTTTAAATGTTAGTATTTTTTTCCCCTTTTTCCTTTGAAAATTTTGCTATTTTTTTATCTGACAGGCTCGTCATTCCAAATTTTTCCGGGGGAGAGCAAGGGTATATATTCAATGTTAACTATATCAAAAAACAGCAAAAACGACACCCACGTATATATAAATACATTAGTTTCCTAAAGTTGGTGTGTGTGGGGGGGGGGAGGGTAGGCAAGTACCTCCATTTGCTCCCTCAAAGTACGCCCATGCTTTTTTGTAATTAACTTATTGGTACCGGCTCTGAAAATCAAAGCCTAGTTATTAGAAGTATGGAACGTATCGGCAAAATTTTTTATCTCTGCGAAAACCTTCCCAGAGAGAAAAGACAGATCCCCAACTTCTTGGCAAATCGTGCCAAGCCAATTACCTGTCTTATGGCAACCTGTTTCTACCTGGGCGCAAACTTCAACGGAGCAAAAACCTGCCCAGTTCAGACTTCTCCTCGCATCGTCTGTATAGCGTGGAATTCCCGCGTCCTTCTTTTAACGAGATGCCACAAAAAGAACATCGCAAACTCTGATCGGAGCTGTTGCTCGGTGCAATTTGGAATCAATCCATCGAATCGAAGTCGTCGATTATGTGTTGAGTTTAGTTGTCGTCAAAGATGGAATCGAATAGAACGACTCGAACTTTTGATGTGTAATGTAGTAAACAATGTAGAGTAATTGTTAATTCTTTGGGGTCAAATCCAGACCTCTAGGAATTTTCTTTTCCCTCTTTGGAATTATGAGCTCCAGGATTTGTAGCTGTCTTCCCCTAATCGTCATTCTGTGCTATTTTTCTTTCGAAGGTAAGTTAGATTTTCTTCATCTTTCTCTTTTTCTTTTTTCTTCTAATATTATTTTAATAACATTTTGACGAGCAATAAGTTGAATTCAGTTTGCTGAGTCAGATATTAAGTGATGCTCATGACATAATTTTTTTTCATTATTGATTATCATATATTCATGCAAACCTTTAAAAGGCTTCAAAAGTTAAATAATTATTTATAGTGTATAGTATAATTAATAGTTAAGGGATCGTCTACAAATGATGTCACGCTTTAAGAGGGGAATGGGGTCGGGAAATTGTGCAGTTTGTGATAAGGGAACGGTGAGGGTAACAAGAAATGTGACACCACATATATTTTTCAAACAATGGGCTTGTACTGTACAAGCGTGACATGTGACAACGGAAAGGGAGGGGGTAAGCAGGGCCACCTTCAACCTATTGGAGGCCCTGGGCACATTAGGATCATGGGGCTCCTATAGTACAAGATCTGACTTGAGGTTTACCCACCCTCATCGAGTTTTCTTCTTTGGTATATATAAAAATATAGATAAAAATATTATACAAACACGATGGTATAAAACTGACTGAGCAAAAGTGATCCTATCATAGGGTTATCTCGATTTTAAAATTTTCAATAATGGAGTCATTTTGCATATTTTCTGCAGTTATCTTCAAGTTTCGGAAGAAATTTAGCAGAAAGCTGCAAAATTTCTGCAGTTTTTTTGAAGCACATAATTCTGCAACGCACATAATTTCGTGATCACATAATCATTTTCTTTCGAAAATATCGAATTTTGAGCCGAATAAGCGCCAATTGCGAGAGATTTAGATCTGCTTCTGATTTAAAAAAAACTGCGGGAAAACTGCAGATTTTTGCAAAATTTAAAGATATCTGCAGAAAAATTGCAGTTTTACTCAACTACTGGAACTACAAATCGCGACAACCCTATGATTAGATCACTTTTGCTTAGTCAACCTTATACCATCGTGTTGGTAATATTTTTATCTACATTTTTATACATAACATATTAGGAAACTCGACAAGCGCAGGTAAACCTAAGTCGGATTTTAGAACTGGCAACCCTGACTGTAACCGTGGCAGAGCATCAATTTGCAAGAATAGAAAAAGAGAGTACATAAAGGTTCTGGATTTCTTCGTATTTCTTTACTGTCTCATTAAATGTGTGTGTGTGACACTTTAAATAAATTTCTTCAGTATGCCACTCCTGTTTGATATTGAGATAATAATTCTATATTTAGAGCTGGAGGCCCTATCGACTGCGGGCCCTGGGCACAGGCCCATAGTGGCATTGGGAAAGAGGGGTCTTGAGTTAAGGTAGGGTGAAAAAAAAGGGGAAGGGGGTGAAATGTGTTGAAAAAAATGTATGATATCATATGACATGCCCTTAAGCGTTCGTTTATTCAAATATTATTAGGAGGGCTAGGGTGCGATTTTGCAGGGATGCCTGCCCACATGGGAGAAAGAAAAATGCGCGAAATAAGGTTTTAAAATATGGCTAATAACAGATATAGCTCAACATTAAATTAATTACATTAATTAATCTTGTCAATATATATTGAACGATAATTTCTGTTCAGAACTAAACGAGACTACGTTCTCGGATATTAAAGTCGATTTTCTAGCATCATATCATAAATTCTCTTAATTAGCCAGGATTGCAAATTATGTCAACGTAAAAAAGGACTACTTTATGATATAGAATTTATATGAAATTCAGTTTCTAAAATTGCTATCTTGTATTTTTCAGTAAATTTCAACCGATGACCTTCCTATTAGAACAACTAATAAGTTTTTCTAACTTTCAAGCACACAATTTCAAGATCGAATTGAAAAACAAAGTTACAAAAAAAAAACACCCTTCCAACGTACTATTTTTAATCTGAATTAGTAAAAATTATAAATAAAGGAACGAATTGAGTAGCAGCAATTGTCAAACAATACTAATAGAGCAATAAAATACCTTTGTGCGATAACGTTAAGGAGGCACAAATACGTAGGGATACTGCAGACACGTGTTTCGGCGTTACATGGAATGCCTTTTTCAATGCAAAAAAATTTTGAGCTTATGGATGCACAGACATATCCAACGGATGTAGAGTTACGTTCAAATGTTGAAAATTATACTTATACTTTACCACCACATTCGAAGTAAATTTGTATGTAATATTTCTGTACTTTAAAGTAGATTAATTGGCTTGGAGATGTTTTAAAATCATTTTAAAGGAACCCCATGAGAACTTTTAGGGGTGAGGGACTTTTTACTTTTCTGGGCCCCTCTCAAAAACTAATTCTGTGTCTGCCCCTGGATATGACCTGTATAATAAAGCAGCGTGTGCGAGATATAAATGCGATTCGATATATCAGTGAAAACATCTTTAGGAAAGAAGCGTGAAAAGCATTAAGGCTACAGTGGACACAAAAAGATGGTGAAAATTAAAATTTATATGAATTTTTCAGCTGAAAATTTTCATTTGCAGCCATTTTTTATAAACTATCTCATAAAACATTACATGTAATGCATAGATTTATGCAATCATGCCTAATGGCTGGAAATTCAAAGTTTAAAAAAAAAAATTGCGATTCATGGAGCATTTTGAAATATTGTTAAAAAAATTTTTTTAATTCAAAATTTCAAAGAAAGTATTAATTGTTTTTGCACCAATTTATTTTTTTATGCTTTTTGATGTAGTAAATATACAATAATACAAGCGCACAAAGTTTTAGACAGAGAGATTAATAATTGAAAAAAATCATTTTTTGTGTCCACTGTAGCCTTGAGGTAACCACCATAACTTTTTGTAAAAAAAAAAAAAAAAAAAAAAAAAGATGAGAAAGAAAAAAAAAAGGCTGAAATTGTAAGACTATTGTCAGACACATTACCAAAAAAAAAAAAAAAAAAAACTTGGGAAGCACAATGATCTTTTTTCATACATTAAAAGAAAGGAAGGAAAAAAAAACGCTTAAAGCCACAATTGGGTAATTTTCCTGTGAACTTTAATTATGGGCGATTCTCTGTAAACTGGTAATTTGCTGTCCGGACCGAGTATTTTAAAAATAATAAAGTGTAATAAAATAATTATCGCTCTAAATACGAGTAAAGTATTAATACTCGGTGGCCCAATTGTATTTGGAGCGATAACAATTTAATTTTTTTTTCTAGAAATTATCTAAGTGCTAAAAACACAGTCCCCTGGCTGTCCCATTCGTATTGTCTAACACTTCAAGGTAATATTCCAAAAATCCTATCAACACTACAGAAATTTGGCAATTATTATCTAAAAATAGAATAATGCAGCTATATTTTTTTCATGATATAATGCCAAATTACTTATTTTTTAAACTTAAAATTGTCATGTAAATTCTGTCCGGAGATTTTTTAAACAGTCCCCTGAGTCAAATTCAAAGCTCTAGTAGAAAAAATCTGTTACTTTTGCAAATGTTTTTTGACATGAAGTTTAAAGCAATCAGTGTGAATTTACTGAAATTGCCGAGAATGGTGCTGAAACGATACTTAGTTTAGTTTGAGAGCCACATTTGTGATGAAAGTTGGCATCAGGATCGTTACGAAAACAGTCCTCTGGGAAGTGATTTTATTAATTTCAATTAGTTAAATTATGAAAAAATAATTATTATGTCCACGATTTGTGCCTAAATTTTTAGGTAGTCTCGTAACTAATTATGCTCTAATAGTTTTGCAGATATTACGCAACAAAGAGCAAAAACAGTCACCTGGCACAGTCCCCTGCCTAGTTATACCAGGCGGGGGACTTACCCCCAATCACAATTTATCAGAAAAATACAAGCTTCAATTGGCCCTCTTTCAAACCAAAGTAATAGATTCATTTTCTGAGCAATAGAAAAGTAATTATACGGACATTTCAAAAAACCATGCCCGGACAGATTTCGTGTGAAAAATGACGAGTTTACAGAGAATCGCCCTTATATGAATTAACAGCTGAACTGTTTCACTTTTAAAGAGATAAAAAAAGAGTTGAAGCGAAGAGCTAGCGTTATTTTGGTTCAACATTTTTTTGTCAACTACCTGGTTTGGATTTATTAGTTTTTTTTTCTCAGGAGAGGGGGGTGTTGGGGGCATTAAATGCGGGAAAAAACGTTTATTTTTTATTTTATGTCAAAAATAAAATAAGGATCAATTTCAAAACTTTACAAATCACTGATGATTTAAAACCTTCAAGCATGAATGATAAATTTTTATTCATATATCGATGATTTAGTCCACAAGTAGGTGACAGTTGAGGAAAAAAATAGGGAAAGTGTAGAAATAGGAAGATAACTAGCCAAATTATAAATATCTCCACTTATAGCCCTTTTTTACATTAAAGAGATTTAGAATACAACATTATTTATCATTAAATCGCTGATTAAATAACTTCGTTTGCTAATTATTGATAGTAGCTAATTTTTTTTTTTTTTTCAATAATTTGTTATTATATTTTAAAACACCAATGCACTAATATATGATTTTAGATATTTTTTAAAGTAATAATGCATGACTAATATGATTAAAATACAAGGGGGACGCCGGTTAACGGAATCAGTCTATGTTTGAATCAACCACTTTAATACATCAAATCGCCAAAAAGAGAACGATATCCAGCTTTAGTTAAATTAGCCGCTTTATTGAATCAGCCGTTTTTTTCAACTATAACTGTTTGGAACAAACGTGATTCATATAACACTGTATTTTCTTAATACAGAGACAGAAATAATAAAGAGTTTTCATTAACATTAACCCATTTATGCCCAGTAGCCTATAAACGGGACGCTTGTTAGTTACTGCATACAAAAACCTGTAATGGGTATATCATTTTACTAAAGCTGTTTTTCACAAGTTAAATAGTCCTTCTTCTTGAGAAAACAAGTTAGAGCCACTATTCGGACATCAGAGTTTATTTATTGACAAATATTTTTAGACAAATCAGTCAAGTAACGATCCAGCATGTTAACCACATCCAGTAGCCACAGAAAGTTTTTTTTGCAAACTTATTTTTCATAAAATTAAACTTTTTTAAAATGATTTGCTTAAAATTGATCAGAGATGCCTTCTGTAATATTAGTTGGCACAAGTAAAGTCCAGTATGGTCGTATTTTGCTCACATATCTGCAACATATCCCACAAACAGGACGTTAAATAACTTAATAAATATGGCAACGGCGAACTATTTCAAGCCTAAAATGTATGTAAACCATTCCAAGTAAGAGTTTTAAGCAGATAAAAATTTTAAAAAAATGTTAAAAAAACTTGGGCATAAATAGATTAATGCTAATAATTCACTTAAATTTCCATAAACATTTAAAGTTGAAAAGTCGTATTTATTTTTCAAAACTTCTTCATTATTTTTCAAAACTTCTTCATTCAAAGTAGAAAAAATTGTCAAAAAAAAAAAAAAAAAAAAAGGATTAAGATGATTTAAAAAATATTTTAGGGGAGCATAACTCCACCCCTCTTGCTCTAAATGTTCCTGTGTTTGAACTTTTCACCTAGCCCCTTAGCAGAATGTTGATGATTAATATAATACTCTCTTCCACTCCAAATCAAAATAATAGCTATGAAACTATAGGAAACTGAAAAAAAAAAAAAAAACAGGGGGGGGGGGAGCTATTTCCAAAAAGTGCAGTGTGATTGGGGGAAACGGTGCCCGTATTTGGATTCAGGGGGTCATTTTAAGTAAGAATCAGCAAGACTTTGTCATAAACTTTTTTGATTATTTATTTAGTTTTCTGTCGCAGAGTAATACAACATGCTTATTTTATCAATACTAAGCTTCCATTTGTATGTTAGAAACCAATTTCCGCTTCAAATTTGTTACAAGCATTCGCAATATTAACACGAATGACCGATTGTTTTGGAAGGTTCCAGAACATATTTTTCGATGCATAACATTGAATTTAATGGTGGCCCCATCCAGGAGTGCCCACAGAAGGGGATTATGGCGCAAGTTGCGCCATCAAAATTTTTGGGGGAGATTTTTTTAAACTAATTTATTTATTTACTTATTTATTTAAATTATTTACTGACTTTTTTAATAAAAATTATTCAATAATTAATATTTTTAATTCAAATTAGTTCTTTTATTTCTTTATTATTATTATTTATTTATTTATTTTGTGTGTGAGTGTGCTTGAAATGTCTGGAAGAGAAAAAAAAGCGATTCTGTTCTACGCATAATTAGTACTTTTAGAAAATTAATAATAAATAAAAAAATAAATAAATAATATTTAAAAAAATAAATAAATATTGAAAAAAGTAATATCTTAAAAAATAAATAAAGTAAAAAAGAGAGGTAAAAATAAAAAGCATAAGAGGGTGTGAAAATGGGGGGGGGGGTTGCGCCATTGAGGTTGGGGGATGGGCACCCCTGGCCCCATCAGAGGCTTAGACCATTGAAACAGTTGTCTAAACGATCTAAGATCAGAGGGGGTCAGGGTCTATTGCCCCACCTCTCCCACCCTGGAAAGTTGGCTTTGGAAAGCTGGTGCATTTACATGAAAGTGGGGCGTGGTTTTTCTGTTTTTTCGGTACAATTTACATCGAGTGTCCACCTTTTGCCCCCTTCCCTCCAGTAAAGCTCAAAATGAAGGGCCTGATGGGTCCCATGTATTAACTTCGCGGGCCCATCAGGTCCGCGAAGTTCAGCACCACGATCCTAAGGAAAGAAAAACCTCCTAGCAGGAGCTATTTTACCATGTCCGTAGGTTGACTTTGACTATTAGTAAACTGAGCAGAATTTGCGGTTCATGATTTAAGTACTCTTTCATTTAAAAACTGTTTTCGGCTTTATCGATAATCTGTCATGAACCGTTTGCTTTTTCAAACTTATTTTTGGCCACAAGCTATTTAGGTCGTGAATAAGCTATTAACATAATTCGAGTTATCTTCTTCTACAAACAGGATCTTCCCTCTGAGGTAATTCGAAAAGGGTTAATTAATTGGCTTCCTGCTTTTATTTTGTCAACGAAGTTAAATTATTTTTTTCGAGTAGTCTATGCAATATGCAATATCATGTTCGGATGAAATATAATGGAAATCATAACTTTTTTTTTTCTTTTGATAGCTTTCTTTAAATTATTATTGTTATTATTAATTTTCAATTTCTTCAGCAATACGATTGTTTTTAACATTGTAATACTTTGAAAAGTTACTATACGCCTTTTTTGTTACATAAATTTGAGGCAGTTGTATGGTTGTCGGCAAAAACACAATTTTTCTAAACAAGAAAACAGAAAAAAAATTCAATAGTAAATAAATAAATTAATTGATGAAATATTATGATTTTAATTACAAACGAAGCCAAAAAAAAAAAAAAGTATTTGTAAAGCAATTTAATTTTGAAAAAGTACATATGAAATATGTTTACAATTTCCCATGCGGAGTAATTTCAAGGTCTTCTTTTAGTAGAAACTAGCCGAGTACCCGGCCCTGCCCGGGTTTCTGTGGGTGTAGGGTGGTTTAGTGAAACTCATTCATAAATTTCCCAACACTAAAGTGCATATCTATAAACATAATGGCTAGTTCTGTAAACAATGGCTATGTTATGGATAAACTATAAAAAAAAAAATAATGCAAGCTAAAAAAAAATAGCAAGCCGCAACTAATGTTTGAGTAAATAGGAAATGTTATAAGCTTGGTATATTAAAATAAATGTATATTTACAGTATCAATCGCACTGAAATTAACCATTTCCGAATAGTGCTCGTTAAATAAGTCCCATTATTAGTTTCTATCCTCGTGACAACATTGGTGAGGTGAAAACATCTTATGTACTTAATTTAGAAATTTTTTTGACTATAAACACTTTCTATTCTCTAACTATTGCCAAAATCATTTTTTTTTTATTTCACCCGTTAGCGATTGTTGGCTCAGATAAATATAAAATTCCTTAGAAGGCAATAAATTCCATACTTACTCCAGAGAAGCCTTGTAATATGATTACAATCAATATTGTTGCTGCATGGCACCAAATTTTTGCAACAATGGGTTGAAAATTTAATCATTTAATGGGAAAATGACATAAAATTAACTGTTTTCCATAATAACTTTTTTAAAGTAAGCTTTTTAGAAATAAATTATAGCTTATCCCGCTCCCTGTTACTGTAGCTATCTACGGTGAAAAAATGGTTACATTCGGTCCAGTAGTTTAGAAGATTACCCCGGACATACGTTTTCAAAAGTAGTCTTTTATGTATATAGATTAAGACCTGATCATCGATCTCGCACCAGGTTTAGTAGATGAATGAATTAATGCCTTTTTATAAAAGTTAATGAATAAATCAATGATTTCATATACTGGGAGGCTGAGTGTGGAAAAACAGGACATAATCAGAAATCAATGCATCCGAAAGTCACGTGACAGATACACTGTAGCATGAGGACCGTTAAAAAATATTTTGTCGATAGATATTAAACTCAACTCTTAAAAAATCTCTCTTTAAACTACACATGTCTAAAGAAAAATCATTGTAAAAGTTATTCATCTTCATTGTAGATGTCATGTTCTTTTCCTTTTTCATTGCCTTCCTTTTTCTTTATCTTCATTTTTCGATTAAAATCCTAGGTTGTATTTTTCTTTCCTTCTTTTTTCTTCCTATTTTTTCTAATGATGTTTTGAATACTGCACTATTGAAAATGCGACATAAAAAAAAATTCCTTTATCTTTTATACCCGCCTTAAAGATCTCATTTTATGATTAAATATTGGTCCGCCTACAGAAACAAGGAAATAAATCAGTTAGCAAAGGAAGGACTCCCCCCCCCCACCCCCCGAATGAATTAATTTGCGATTTGCATTGAAATTTGCACAAACGACCTACATTCCTTGCCGCTAACAGGTCGAACAACATCCTCTTTAAGTATGTAATTTTCACCGACTTACGAAAAAAGGGTTTGAGGATTTGCTGTCAGTTCCAAAAACCATGTTTGGGGTGAAAATTGAATGAATGACTAATACGAAAAACAGCACCGACAGTGAGACATAACCACTGTAACTATATGAATTATGAATTATTACAGTTTATACGAGCAGAATAAAATGTTGTTTATGGCTTGAGAAAGCTTCTTGCTCTGTTGATCAATTTTCAGAGCCAGTTCTAATTGAACCCTTCTTGACAGATAGAAATCTTTGCGAACGCACATTACAACCTCAATTGCTATTACTCTTATTAGGGTAAAGAATATAACTCGAAATGTCTGGCGACACATTTTTTTTTTTTGGAGGAAAATATCCTGCAGTTGTGAAGCACCAGTTTGCTATTTAAAATAGTCCAAAAGTAGTTCATAGAATGTTGTCTCACATTTTAGAGCAGAAATAGGATAATTTTGAATTATGGAGGTTAATTTTGCACAACTAGTCACCAGAGTGGCGCAGTTGTTAGGTTTACTTACGCCCAAATGTGCAGGTCTGAACCTGGCTGGACTGAACCTGGCAGGACTGAACCAGGTCGGAAAATTTTCAAGATGCAGAAAATCGACAGCATCTATATCTTATGATGATCCAGTTTGTATTCGTTTTGCTTTGAATACTCTTGGCAAAATTAAATTAAAAAATACATACACAAATGCATAACTGCATTGTGTCTAAAATCCATTAAGGAACTAGCAATTACAGTCTCAAAATTACAAAGGGAATGAAATGATAACTGCGATTTGCGAAAATTTGCCAAATCATCAGACAAAAGTTGCCGGACATGGAAATTTTTGGGGGGTCGTGGAGATTTTCCGTGACCTCTCATCGGGGCGCTCCTGGCCCCTGGTTCTGGTCTCACAGAACTTCTTGAATCCTTCTGTCTACCAAACAGGATTTAAGGACTCCAATATCTGCGTGCTAATTAAGTCCTCAAAAAAGAAAAAAAGAAATAAATATAGAAAAAAAATCGAGAATGATTTTAAATTCTCAAATAATAATCACGCGATTCTCATTAAGTTCCACTCCGTTGGCAACCGTGAAAAGAACGGCCAAGCCGGTTGCTCATAAATGGCGGCTCTTGTTCATATTTCTCTCCTTCTCTGTTTTTTTTTTTTTTTCCGGCTGGGTTTTCTTACGTAGCAAATAATAAACTGGTCGGGCTTCTGTAATAGGGGTAGGATGAAATGATGGGCCTCGCGTTTCTGGGAAGAAAAAAGCCGGTTTTTGGTCGTTTTTTATGCATCTGAGATAGCTTTTCACGTTATTAGGACACTCGCCTGCTCGGGTAGCGCGAAATTTAATGACGTTGTTTGGAGAACGTGCTTTTTACGCTCCACCTAAAATAGCAGACAGCATTGCAAACTTTTTTTTTAGAAAGGAAATAGGCTTGTAGTTCAAATTTGTTATGTCTAACTATTTGGATTCTTTTTCCCTCTAGTGAAGCATTTTAACTAGTGATGGTTCTTTTGTGGGGAAAATTCGTGGAAATAGATAGGCACAGCTAAGTGCTGCTTCTTTTTTCTAAAAATAAAAATAAAAATAAAAATAAAAACAGTAGAACCTCATTAATCCGGGCTAATAGGGGGCCCAAGTGGTCTGAGTTAATGAACGTGCAGATTAAACACAAAACTAAGATCAAATTTTAAATTAAATAAAACCCCGACCCTGATTGCCAACCTCATATTAACCAATTAATGCCTAGCGTCCCTTTTTAGGGACGGTCCGAAAAAGCTGTCTGAATTTCCCCAAAGTGAACATTTCAATCAAATAATAGTGTTCAATTAGTACCTTGGTATTGTTTCGATTCGTTATTAATAGATAGCAGCACATACCATTGTAAAGTGTGTTCTATAGCAGTTTTAATATGATCTTTATCAAAAATTACATCGTTCACAATCTCAAGAAAAAAAGCTAAGTTTTCAAAGTTATTTCCAGTTTATGTTAATTGCTGATTTTATTTCTTCTTATAAAATGTCTTTTTGAATATTATATCGTAGGCAGAAAAAAATTTTGGCAAAAAAAGTATGTACCCTCTGGGGTCTATCGTAACTTTTGAGGGACGATTTTTTTTCCTTAATAAAAAAATTATTTTTGACGTGATATTTTTAAAATTATTTTTCCTGTCCATTAGACACTATTTTTAACCAGTATACGAAATATCTTTGGAAAAAAAAAATGTCAGGCATTAATGGGTTAAAACGAGTTTCACTGTTCAGAGAGCATTTTAAACTTGAATATATTGAAATTGTTTTCGAGACAAGAATTTTCGAGACATGGTAAACGACGAAAAGGAAAGACAATTCTTATTAGTAAAATTTGATATTAGTCACAAAAGCAGAATAAAGAGGGAAAATTGAAAATCCTTATACTGAAATCAATTGCAAGTATTTTAATTGTTAACAAATAGAAACTGGCAACAGATAATCGTTTTTAATCTTTGAGTTTTCTTTCCTCGTCGGCCTACAATGACATCAGTTTTCGAGAGCATAAATAAAACGCTCCAAACACATTCCAACAGACGCAGAAAAAAATTCTCCTTATTTTAGTATTATTGTTTTAAAATTTCAAGTAAGTATTCACTTCAAAAATCGTAAAAAGCTTTTTAAAGGTCTTAAATTAATATCTTTGTTAATTAATGTCATTCGAAAATGCAGCTTAGCTACGAATACTCTCGATAAACTCTCCTTTCAAAAAAAAAAAAAAATGAAAATGACAATCGGTCCTTCGTTTAGGCCCTAGAGTTTCTCAGACTGATACACAGATACGTCAAACTTATAACCCCCTTCCTTGTTGCGTCGGAGGTTAAAAATAACATAGCAAATAAAGTTGATATGTAGCTGATGAACAAACCACTGTACGCAGTAAAAACTGTATTTTAAGTTCAAGAGAATGAAATATAAAATTGCAGAAGAGACAATGACAAAAATATAAAATATGACCGATGAAAATGCATTACTTATGCCCTAATACGCGTTTTATTTGTGCAGTATGTACATATGTACAAGGTTCGGCATAATGAACAGTAGGATATAAAAGAGAGAGAACTTTGAAACAAATTAAAATTTTCCTTGAAACAACCATTGAAAACAAAGAAAATATATACCATTTAGGATACGGCATGCGTATGCATATTACTGCATATACGTGCTTCGGCGTTACAAGGAACGCTTTTTTCCGTTGCGAAGAACGTGAGATAATGAATGAAAAAACATCCGACAAAAGGTAGTAATTTATTTTTATTTTTTATATATTTTTTAATTTTAATGTTCATTATGTTTTTTTTAATTACATTTATGATTCAAATTCATTAATTCGAAATATCGGCATGGAAAAATTATGGAAAGCAAAAAATGTATGCTAAAAAAACATCGACCCATTGATGTTTCAAAAATACCGCCATCGTTGTTGCATTTTCAGAGCTTGTAAAACTATTTACTTGACTGAGATAGTGTTATGAAGGGGAAACAAACTTTAAAGTTTTACCGCTGTTTAAAACAGGGGCGGCCAACCTTTTTAGAGCGAGTGCCACTATTTGGGGAGAAAAAGCTCAGCATGCTACATTGTATTTTTCCAAAAAAGTGAATTTTTTTAAAAAGTTAGATTATTTGTTGGCTGACTATGTAATTCTTACTTAAATTCAACATTTTTGCGCGTAAACCTTAGTAATTGAAATTAAAATGATAATAAAGGTAAAACAAGTCCGAACTTAAGAGTTATCGCTAGTAAACACTTTTATAGGTTCTATTTAGTTTTGTTATCCTTAAAATATATATAAATAACATAAAACATTTTATTCTAACAATTAAACAGTCAGTAACTTAATATGGTTTATGAGTCTGTATCTTTTTTACCAAGTCATTGATTTTAACATTAGTTCTTAAAAATCTTCAGAAATTTAAATCTTTTAAGTGCTATCAATTAATATTCATCATGATTTAGATTTTTATGCATTCATAATAGAAAATATTTGTTCAGTAACTATATTTTGAACCAAATCTCTCTGCAACAGCACCAGACGGCTAAAGTATGTAAATGTAAAAAAATTTTTGTTGGTACAAATTTCCAAATTTCTATATAACGTAAATGACTTTGCTGTTGAAGTAAGCTCTTATAGTTGATTAATGATTACCAATGCAAAAGGTCAGTAATTCCGATTTGGATTTCAAGTGGGTAACAAGTAGTATCTAGCAGAGACATGGACAACGAATTTGAAAAGATCAGCATTTTTTTATCATCTTGAAAGTCATCAAACCTAACACTGAATGAATACTTAAAATATATATAAAATTTTCTTTACATTTTACGAGAAAATTATTTAATTCGGGCTGCTACTTTCAGTATTAATGTTAAATACTTTATTCTCTATTTCACCAAAGTAGAGAGAAAGAAACTGACGTTTCATTATAAAAGACTTAAAACAGTACAGGTCATTATATGACCTGTACTGTTTTAAGAAACTTTTTCTGTACAATCTTAAATTTAAATTATTTAAACGCCCCATAATAAGAGATGAAAAAGCTAAATTCAATTGCTAATCTTCATTCCTAACTAGCAAGCCCTCATTGCTTTCCTTCCAGATATTTTAAAAAACACACTCCTTAAAATTCTAAAATCTTACGAGTACTTTTCCTTTGTATAGTCATCGCACATTTCAATGAAGGAGCAACTTGCCGTACTCTTCTCTTTCTACTGGAAAGAGTTCGCAAAACATTCAGAGCTATAATTCGTATTTTGTTTTTCAGTGAACTCTACAGAGTCACCAACAGAGGAAAAGTCTCATTCCTTGGCGCAAGGAGCTTGTGATAGATAATTTAGTGACACTTTTGATTTTTTTTTTATAAATGATTTTCAAGTAATGTAACAAAAACAATTTAAGGGTCTTCATTTGCGCAACCATACCGAATTTTGTCCAATCCGGTTTCTTAATTTTAGTTAACTTTTTTCGAAAATGTCATCATCCGTAGCTGAAACTATTGTGGATTAAGAATCCATTTTGCAGCATCGAAAGTTTCATTCGTCTCAAGCACAAATATGTTTTACAAAGCATTGTCTGCAATGTCGCAGCTTTCGTTGAATGTCCGAAGCTAACGCTAAGTACTTTGCAATATTATAGTTCAAACAATTTGTAAGCCAGCCTGCTGACGCTTGTCATAATATCATTATATTTATCGCTTGTCATAATATCATTATATGTAATAAGGGTTTAAGCGTTTAGCAATAATTTTGAGATCAATATATTTTATTCAATTTTAGAATTTTTTCAAAGTCTTCGCGTGCCACTGTTTCTGCTCTGCTGTGACATATTGTGGCACGCGTGCCACGGGTTGGCCACCCCTGGTTTAGAACTTTCATCTGAAGCTTATTTCTTATTCATATTTGTCGATTCAGGTTTTATTGCAATTTTCTTTTGACTATTGGGAAATTGTGACCAATCGAATTTTGGCATTTGGTCGGTTGAAATTAAAATTCCTGCAAAAGTTTGCATGAAAAATTGAAAAAAAAGAGAGAAAGAATTAGAAGCAGAAGAAAAAACAAGTTCTTCAAAAATTGAGTTATTTTGATTCTGACTTTTATTTTGCTTGTTGGTTGCTAGGTTAATTCTCTAATTTAGAATGGTCATTATTTCACCTCATAGTTTTTTGTTGGAAGTCCTTTCATTCGTGAGCTCTTTCCTTTTTCTTTCTTTTCCTTCATTTTCTTTTTCCTTTTCTTTTTGCATTTAAAAGGGTGTTTCTAGCGAGCCCGAAACATGTTTCTGTTACTCATCTTGAAAGTTGAATATTTATTTATAATACTTTGTAGTAGTTCAATGAGGATTAGATAAGGAGCCCGATCAATGCAAATTCTTTGAAGATCACTCAAATAGGGTGGATAAGGTATCGTGACTTCACTTCTGAAGACAATTCTCAACTTACGAAAGAAAGGGGTTGATGATCTCAAGTTCATCAAACAATGTGAGATTTATGATTCATGTATTCACCGAGGAGCTTCTAGTTTTAGTTTATTCAATTAGTTTTGGAGTTATCATCTGTCTTAGGTCCAAATTCGGTACTTCTAATGAAATAGATCGTTGTTATTTTAATGCTTCTTTAACTGAAAATAATTATAATAATAATAATAGGAATAATCTTTTGGTTTGGAATGGTACACTTCGTAGAACAAAATTAGTTGACTTTTTTTACTCTCTCTACCTCTCTTCGTTGACACTCATTTCTTTCACAAGTATATTTTGCCGAAATTCGTTTCTTCGATACTTCATGGACACTTTTGGTACATAACAGTTCATTTTGTGCAATTTTGAATTGCTGTTACGTTTTCCTCATTGGACTAAGGTTTCTAATTTATTTATAAAAAATGCATTATGTAACTACTACTCTGAAAAGCAAAGCCTAATGTATGAAATTGGGCCGTATATGCTAATTAAATATTGATATTGATCACTCAATATTTACAATTTTAGTATAAATTTCAGCGATATGCTATATTGCTCCTGGATTTTAGCTCAGAAATGGAACGCGTTTCCTTATGCATCTGATGTTTCTATTTGTAAAAAGGTCGATAGCCTCCTAAAGGTCACAAGATGAGCTGAAGTGTGGAGTGAATAAAAGTTAAGGAAAGCAAACGCGATGACAACACAACCGTAACAGAAGTTAATCAAATATTTGGCATATATATTTCTTTATTTTAAAGCAGTTTCAGTTCAAAAAAATATCTTTTTATCAATAAACACGTGCTTTCGTTCTTGAAATGCCGAAACATCGTAACGTTCCAGCATAGTATCACGTATGTTATATTTCTTTTAGAGTACTAATTGATGAAATTAATTTGACCTTTTCCAATCCTTATGGCAATGTTGTACCTTATGGCGATGTTTTTCTTATACAGTCAAATTCGTCTATTACGAGCCTGAAGAGACAGAGACATTTTATTGTTATAACAGAGTGCTTGTAAAAGACGAATTTCTGAAGAAAAAAAAAATCGTCAAAATTCATAGGTATTTACCTTTTTTTTTTTGTTTGCAAAGAACCGAAGAAATTGGTTGATTTTCTTCGTACTTTTTCATGGACGCTTGTATGCTTTATCTTAAAGAGTGTACTCATGGATGACTTGAAACACATCGTAATATGCACCCCTGCTTGCATAGAAACTTTTAAGTGTTTAGGGTCATTCCATAGAAATGTCAATTTCAGCCGAAGAAAAAAAAATACCGAAGGGAAAAAGTATCAAAAAATAAGTAAATAAATAAATAAAAATCATACAACATAAGAAGTTTAAAAAAATGAAAAAGTATTGTAATTATCACTGAGATCATCCATAATAAATTGTTTGTAGTGTGTTTACTGCTTGTTATTCAATGGTTACGTTAGTCACGTTACGTTAGTCACACTCCATCTTGAGTAAAAGTGACACTTAAGACTAAAAAAAATTAAGATTTAATAAATGTGTTTTATGTTTTTAAAAGCCAGCTTTACACATTTTTCAAATATATCATTCAATTTTTGACACTAGCTTAACTTTGAGAAATTTTTGCCTCACAACATGAGCATTAATTTTCAGGGTTGCAAAAATGTTACGTTAGTCACGCTGCTATTTTGGATGAAAAAATATCAACTGTCAGTAATTTTGTTTTAAATTCTTGGCAGAAATGATACATAGATACCATGTACATTGTAAATCCACCAGAATAACTAAAAAATATTTTTTATCCTTTAAGTTACAAGTAAAAACAGGTACAAAATCAGCTCTGAATGATACGTTCGTCACTATGGAATGACCCTTTAACAAAAAAAGACGCATCAAATCTTGGTGTCGGGATTTATGAGTCATCACTAACTTTCCATTGACGTCGGGAAGTTCAAGGAATTTTTCCAAGAAAGGATTAACTAAACTGGTTGGAGGAAGTTAATACATTTTACGTCGTATTACATGAGTATTGCTCGCTATATCCGAGGTATGTTCGTTAAAAGCGAGTTATGCTCCTATAAACTTGATATTGCAGCAAACAAGTATTTCTGGTTTCCTCGTTAAATCTGTGTTCCCGCTAAATCAGGGTTTGTTATAAGAAAGTTCGACTGCACCCTGTCTAATGTATTTTCATTAAAAATAGTAATTTAAAAGGATAATGATCAATAATTCGTTTCTTATGGACACACAAGCGTATTCACAAACGTTTGTGATTTCTTAAGCAAAAACTTTTGTTCTTTAAGTTTTAAAATCAATGTTTTTTAATAAATAATAATACACTAGGTGGCCAAAAGTATCCGGACACTTTCAAAAATTCACATTCTTACACATAGCTCGAGAAATAAGTGATCAATTGTTCTTTAACTTTAGTCATACAAAATATAAACTTCACCGAACATTTCCAAGTTGAAATTAAATTACCCTTGCATTTGGGGGACGACAAGAAGGGGGTTGAAAGAAAAACCGCTTTTTGACCATAACTCTTCGAAAATAGCTCGGAATAAGCTATCAATTTCAGTAATTAATTAGCATACTATGTATAATTACTGTACAAATTTTTATGAACGTACCACTCTTACTTCTGAAGATATGAAACATTTTTGAAAAAACGGCAATTTTATTTGAAGGGTTTTTGCTCATAACACGCAGAGTTTTTGATCAAACCTTATCACAACTTCAGGAAAGATGACAAAATACAAGAGAAAGAACATACTAAAGCGGTAAATAAAAATATTAAAAATTCGATGAGATATGAACGTTAAAAGGAAATAATTTTTCACGGCGCATGCGCGAACGACAGAAATTTATAACTACAAAAATATTGTAGCCTGATTTATACTGCATCTTATAAAAAAAGTTCCAGTTGAATATCATGAAAAATGAAAAAGATATCAGCGATCTAGTGAGCTGTATTTCATTCAGTCGCAAACAATACATAAATAGTGAGGGGTTGTCCACAAATAGTGTGGTGACAATCGATCATTTTTTTTCAATGTTAAATTGTATACAGTTTGAAAATTTATATTCGGCATAGAAGTCACATTTCGTCTGTTCGGTCCAAAAAGACCTTATACGTACGTTTCCAAAAGTATCCGAACACCCTCTGAAACGTTGGTTTTGAAAGACGACGCAATAACCTTTAATTTAAAAATAGCTCTTTGTGGACAGACCCTCACTATTTATGTATTGCCTGAGAATGAATGAAATACAGCTCACTAGATCGCTGATATCTTTTTCATTTTTCATGATATTCAACTGGAACTTTTTTTATAAGATGCAGTATAAATCAGGCTACAATATTTTTGTAGTTATAAATTTCTGTCGTTCGCGCATGCGCCGTGAAAAATTATTTCCTTTTAACGTTCATATCTCATCGAATTTTTAATATTTTTATTTACCGCTTTAGTATGTTCTTTCTCTTGTATTTTGTCATCTTTCCTGAAGTTGTGATAAGGTTTGATCAAAAACTCTGCGTGTTATGAGCAAAAACCCTTCAAATAAAATTGCCGTTTTTTCAAAAATGTTTCATATCTTCAGAAGTAAGAGCGGTACGTTCATAAAAATTTGTACAGTAATTATACATAGTATGCTAATTAATTACTGAAATTGATAGCTTATTCCGAGCTATTTTCGAAGAGTTATGGTCAAAAAGCGGTTTTTCTTTCAACCCCCTTCTTGTCGTCCCCCAAATGCAAGGGTAATTTAATTTCAACTTGGAAATGTTCGGTGAAGCCTATATTTTGTATGACTAAAGTTAAAGAACAATTGATCACTTATTTCTCGAGCTATATGTAAAAATGTGATTTTTGAAAAATGTCCGGAACTTTTGGCCACTTTGTGGATGAGCTGTCAAATGTGGGGCAAGATGGTATCTTTTTTGAGGAATGATACTATATAAGAAAATTCCTTGAACTGTTTTGGTGTTGTGAAAATTAAAAAGAAACAATTTCCTTTTCTATACTTAACGATTATAAAACGATGTTAATTTCCCAAAAATTTTTTAAC